>WYDI02012643.1:0-77130 GCA_009867235.2 Psittacus erithacus
TGAAAGTTAGAAACACAGCGCTGCACCAGCCACTAAGAAGGAGAAAAAATGACTGCTACTGCTGAACCCATGACACACTGAAACAGCCAGCTTGTCTTTTTGCAATATGAAAGGTGTGACTGATGAAGTGAGCAATTTGTTGCTTGCTCACAAATTCTGTCCATTGACTGGCAAGGATGCTTTGATCCAGAAATTTTATTTATTATTATCTTAACAGTTAATGTCTGAAAGAAAACAATATCCCTTCACTATGAGTCACTGGGAAATAAAACTGTGGGAGAAAGCTTGTGTTTGTGTTTAAATGCTATTGTTTGCTCTTCAGTGCGTATAATTAAGTTTGACTATTTCACATTCAGGCTACGTTGAGGCTGTCCTAAAAGTCATTGTCTGTCAGGTCGCAAGTCATTTCATCCTAGAAAGAAGACTTAAATATGAAGTCTCATTTCTTTTCGTTGACTTAAGGGAGCACAGATTCAAACGTATTATATGTATGTGTCTGTATTTTGGACATTAAAGCAAAGGGTGGTGACACCTGCCTGCTGTATCTGTAAACAGATACATAAGAGTCATCAGCTTGCGTAGCCAGACCCCAGGTTCTTCCAGGGTCATTTCCCTTGCAATCCCTGCGCTAGCATTTGAGTGGTGCTCCTTTTATTTGTATACTAGGAAATACTAATTCTCAGCATCTTGTTCAGCTCTTCAAAAATAAAGTAGCCCCAAACTGTAGCTACTGATGGGAGTCAGTGATGCTGTACTGATTCACACAAAAACCTGTGCCAAGGATCTCACTGCGAAATGTTTAAATTGCAGTGATTGATTTAAATTGAACTGATATGTTCAGAGGAGCATCCCTGTCTTCTGCCCCACTGCGACATGCTCCACAGGAGACATGACCACAGCAGGTTTTGCAAAGAACTAGGAGATCACAACTCTGCTTGTACGTTGTCCTGCAACAAGAAAAGAAAATGATGTTCATGCAAAGGCTTTAGCAGCAGTGAGGTCTCTGCACTAGGCAGACAAAGAGTTTTTCCTGCCTTCTTACGCTGCATCTCTGCTGGGGAAAGTGGCAGTACAAAGATGGACAAGGCAGAGAGCTGCTGCTGTGTTTCCCAGTAATGCCATCTGATTTAGTGCCCTTTTTGACAAAGTAGGTTACTAGATCTGTGTATAATGAGGGCAGGCATCACAGTGCTGCTGCTTGCCTGGTGCTTCACACACGCCCTGCACCAGTGGTGGGATCCTTCCCAAGAGTGGGCATTACCAGCAGCACCAGCGGTTGCTGCGTGCCACACACTGAGCAAAGGCAGGCACTGTCTGCCCGTGCTCCTCTCCGCTGTTGAACATGTGTCAAAAATTTCATGCTAGGGAACCTTCATGTTCATCTAGACCTGAAATCTGATGATCAGTCTTCCAGTGGTAGGTGTTAATCTGCAGAGCTCTGAAAGATATCCAATGGTTTTGTTGTCTCTACCATCTCCTTTACCTCTGCTGGCAACTGCCTTGCTTTTCTACCTGTTGCTTCCAGTCTTAAATTACTCTGCATAATTCAATATCATTTTCCTACATAGATGTATAAATCATGAATAAATATACATATGTATGTGCGTCCAGATGTGCAGACAAAAATATATACTTGCACATTGCTAATGTATTTACCCGTGAACATCACTTGAGAGATGATACTTTCACACCTTCATCTGAGTTTTTTTGCTTATTAGGATATACAACATCCCCCAGGGCTTGACGGAGGATTTTACATATACATGGCCAAACTGTCTCTCCAGAAAATAGTTTCCTGACTGAAAGACAAACAGATTTTGAAAGAAAATACAGGTAAACCAAGTTCTAGCTTGCACAAAGATTTGCTCTGATTTCCAGACTCCCAGGTTAAGATGTCATTCTTTGGATTTCATGGCTGGAAGCCCTGCTGTTGGCAGCACGTGGCTATAAAGCAGGGTGCATTGCACAGCCCCCAGCTGTAGACTGGTGCATCAGGGGACATATCTGAAGAAGGTAACCCTGTTAGCTGAGCACCTTCCTTCTGCTTGTCCTCTTCTTTTCAGTCCTTCATTTTAGCA
The DNA here is from genome assembly GCA_009867235.2 of Psittacus erithacus. Classification (NCBI taxonomy): domain Eukaryota; kingdom Metazoa; phylum Chordata; class Aves; order Psittaciformes; family Psittacidae; genus Psittacus; species Psittacus erithacus. Next base: position 2,079 of record WYDI02012643.1, read on the forward strand.
AAACATTTAACTCCTATTCCTGCTTATTGCCTTGTGCCCACTTTGAGGAGAGAATTGCACCCCACCTCCCCACTGCAGCAGCAGGGGGACAAATAGTGAGCTGAAATGAAGAGGACGGTGAGCAGGGCATCCAGGGTGCTCTCCCAACAAAGCTTAAGATCAGTTTTCAAAGATTTGGAAGATGTCCTAAAGCCATTTTCCAAAACTAATGCTTACAAAAGGATTACAAGCCTGTGTGTGCTCCTGGCAAGCAAGGGTTTTGTAGTGGTTTCCAAGTCACAGCGAACTGTATTTTTCCTGAAATGCCACTTTCAGCCATGGATTTGGGGAAAAATGATTTCTCTAATGCCTCTGACAAACCCTGTCACTGCTGGGTACTTGTCCCCTCTCCCTATGCCTCGCATGTACTGCTGGGCACAATCTGTAGGAAAAACCTCCAGTTCTGCTGTTTGCTGGCCAGGTTCATTAAACTAGGACCCGTTATTTTCCCCTTTAATATACTAAACATGCCTTTATATTTAAGTCCTGTGAAACTTCAGGGACAGCATCCTTGAGATTTAACTTTTCATGCTGCTGGGGACAACCACCTTGCACAATGACTCTGCAGAAGTAAATCTGGGGTTATCTTGTCTTCTTTGGACTTAGTACCGCCACGTGTTAAGCAGGTATTTTTATCTCCAAAACAGCAATCTGCTGTTGAGGTAGTGTCAAAATGAAGTAAGGGGACAGCATCTTATTTTTTACAGTTCAGCCATCCTGAGTTTGAAAGAAGTATGCATTATATTTGTTCAAAGGCAGGTCTGCTTGTGGAGTGACTTGCCTTAACAAGACTTTGTCAACTCTTTATTGGAACAGCAGGATTAGTGGAGGGTTGATTAGACTTGCCAAAAATGTACGTGAAGCTTCCTTTTTTTATTTTGTGTATTTTTTGTATGTTTTGTGTCATCTGCAGGTCAAAATTTTATTCAGTCTATAGGTTTGTGAGCTACTTGCATGGAGTTTACTAAAATGTAAAGGCTTACTTACACCCTCATTCGATTCGGTGGGAGTTTTGCCATTGGCTTAAATGGAAATGGAGCTGTGAAAAGAGATTTGCATGCATTGATTTAGTATGCTGCAAAGGAAGGTCAAATGTGTGAACTTGGAAAAGCAAAGTTCAATGTCTTAACAATCATGACATCCCCTTGAGATTAGATTTCTCCTGTAAATACATGTATCATATAAATACTGTATTGTTTGGTTTGGATCCACAAATATTGACAAGATTTTTTTACTTCAAGGGCGTATTATTTGTATCAGATCCACAAATATTAATGAGAATTTTGAGATTCATTATAGAAATTCTACAATGGAATAGAATTTTTATTTTTTTTTTTGGCTATGTATTTCAGTATGAATTACTTTTCACCTAGCAACATAATCCCTGACCTTGCTTTACAATAGCAACACTTTAAGAATACATCTGTATATATCCATGTAGCTAAACTTAATGATCTGGAATAAGACACTTAGGGCTTATGATTTCCTGCTTTGATGGCTGTAGTGCAAGATAGAGCTGAGACAAATCTGCAAGGCTCTTGGTAGCACTTAGTGTGGTATATGGGCCATGAGGCTTGCCAGTAACCCTGAAGCATTGCCTAGCTCACTTTGCCATCCCAGGAACCATGAAGCATCTGATCATTTTGTTCTGTCTATCACTTCTGCCAGGAAAGTCCTGTGACTGCCAAGAGGCAATCCTGCATTGTCTTGCAGCAAGCAAGCCGAGGATTGGCACGAACTGTGTGCTGCTTTAAAATTCACTTAAAATCTGCTCAGAGGCACTTGAGCAAGTCCCACTGACTTAATCGGGGACTTCAGGAGGGGGTAGTAGGGTGATGGACTGAAGTTGTGTCATCCCCTTGCATGCAAGTGAGTGCCACCCACAGCAAGTGTCTGCAAGTAACCATCATGCTGCTGGGTCCTCTCTCTTAAGTCGTGGTTCTTCTTACTTTTGAAATGGATTGGGTAGATGACTGTCACTGCAACCAGGGCAGCTTGGCTTCTCCTAGTCCTTTCACAATAAATAGCTAAAAAGTATGAGATGAGAGAGCATTGGTGACTAGAGAGAAATTAGTACGAGGTTGCTGCTGCTTTCTGGCGTCATGACTCCTGACATGGAGGAACTCCTCTTCCTTCATCAACCCCACCTAATCCAGCCAGTGGAGTCCCACTGCTCCTAAACAGAAAGGCTTTGCAGACAGCACTTGCATAGATAAACCTATTTAAATGTGTTCATGACATACTTATTTGGATGTGATTAGTGGACACGTATTCTGGGAATCCTGAAGCACTTCCAGCTCTTTCTCAAGCACATGGGAAATGCACACACTGCTGGAGATGGCCTGCAGTATTCTCTGACTTAATTTTCCAACTTATCAGGCACACAGTGTTTATTCTTCATATATCTATGCCTTCATGTGCATATCTCTCTTGGCAAGTTCAGCTTTGTTTGGTCTGGCTTTTTTCCTAGCATTTTTAGTAGTCTTCTGTACATTGTGTAAGAGCTGTATCTACCTTCTAAAAAATCTCAATTTCCTGTTTTTTGCTAAATTCCATAAAATATATTGATATTTTCATTAATCAAGCATGGGGAACACCTAGGGCTTTAATAAACCAAGTTCAGCTGTCTCTGCCCCTGAGAAAGATGCTGTCACAAAACGTGCTAAAAATGAAATTAAATTGATAAGGCTGATTACAAATCCACAGAGTCAAGATGAATAACAACTGTTTCAATTTTAAAAAGGCATTTCTTCCTCTATTTCAGCTTTCATTATGTTTTACCATAAATACAAATCCCAAATTGTATTTATGCTTTCTCAAATAAGGCCAAATCCTTCTTTGCCATGCCTAGGTACATCCTAGTATTTAGCTTATGGCACCTGGCTGTTTCTTTCAAATCAGTAATAAAAATAACCTTGATTTATCTCCTGACTTTTTTACGGCACGAGCGTCCCAGCCTTAGCTGTGTTAGCGCAGCTGCATGGTTTGGCCAGGAGAGGATTTCAGTGGAGTCAGGCAGCTTTCACAGAATTCCCTGAAGCAGGATTAGGCCATGGAGGAGAGATAACTTGAGGCACATGTTAATCTATTTTAAGAGTAACTCTTGCTTTAATTGGCAACTGGATCATTGCTTCTTAACCGCTGAGCATGTAATGACAAGGATAAATGGCACCACAGGACCTGGCTACAATTTCTGGTTGTCTGGACTTCATATGAGCTCACAATCATGTCCACACTTATGGAAAAAAAGCTGTTGAAAATAGAGTATTAACATTGTCATTGTATGGACAAACGAATAGCCCTGTGGGGACAGGCTTCTGACAACTCTGTTTATAATCATTCCCCAAACAGTCTCTGAGACTTCTACACAGCTGTGCAGAAGACAAGAGTTACACTGGGTCTCATGGTAAATCAAATCCAATACAAATCATGTTAAAATTTGATCCTACTATTTCATACTGTATTTAGACTATGATGATGTTATCTTCCAGGATTTTCTAGGTGACTAATAATCTTCAGTGCAGTAAACTGTAGCAGCAGAAGTCGCATGTGAGTTGCTGTACTTTTAAACTGATTTAGTGTGCTGCCCACAGCTCAGTGGCAGTTGCTCACTGTGGATAATTAAGATGTCCTGGGAGATTCCAAGAACTGGTTGAAGAAGGATGTATGGCAAATGGAAAGCATAGAAGGAGATTTGCTAATTATAGCTGATACTAAAATATCTGTTTTAATGGAACAGTTTATTTTCTAGTTTATAGCAATAGCTGAATTAATCAATTGCATATGGCTGGCTTTGCATATGGATTTACTGAGATGGGCAGACTCAGTTGGTGCAGACACAGTAACTCCACTGACTCTGCCACTGATAATCTGGCATCATCTGTCTTTAAGATCTCTGTTCCACTGTATTTGCATTTTCTGCCTTGTCACTTCTCTTTCTACGCCTGTTGATATTTTTATTTTTATTACTCATCCTTCCTACTGAAACTGCCAGCTTTTCTGCTGTAATACCCAGCAGTGTTCAGAGTCAGGAACTTGCCACTCAGCATGAAAAGAGATGCAAGAAACATTTTTATAGCAAAGTCCCCTACCCATGCTAATACCCTGGCAAACAGTTGCTCTTTAGCAACTAAATACCAATCTCAAAAGGAATGGCTCTTTCTAAGGTTAAGCCCTATCTGTTATTTAAAGCAGAACTGGAAGGTGAAATAACAGTGATTTACTAGCAACATGTTTGAAAGCAAAATAGGAATTTCTTTTTTTGTATCCAGGCTCCTTGATGACAATATATTTAAAAGCACCTGCGAAGCAGGCTGTGAATCAAGTAAATATTCATCTGGAGAAACAAATTAGGAACAAGTAGTTCCAGACTTAACCAACTATGCAAAGCCCTCTGTTGGTGTAGAAATTAGAGATTTCCATAGTCCTTGGAGAATTTACCAAAGAGTGTTTGGACGTTACCCATGGTTAATTTGAGAGTAGAAATTATCTATAATCATTATGATGTGATGAGTCGTTAAAGTAGACAAAAACAGTGGGATTTTTAAGCTACTATTTAAGATGCAGATAGCTACATGCAGGGTAATAGTGTAAAAAACTTCCATCTGTACTCTGATGGAAAGCAGTAATGGAAAGTAAATCTGTCCGGATGTTTGTTGCTGGTGGGGCAGGATAGGGTGTTTCTGGGTCTTTCTTCATTAAGTTTGCTGAATCAGTCAGTTTGTATACATATCCTAGCACCAGCCTTCCCAAAAGCCTGAGCTGAACACCAGGAGTCAATAAAGTGATTTTGCAGAACTCATTGAGCTTTTGATCAAACCCAGGAAATGGGTTCATTCATGATTTCACGGTTTTAATTCAGGTCACTCTTGTAGCAGATAAGGACATGCAGTTGTGGAAGAAGCATCGTCCTGGACTTCCCCATATGGCCGGTCCCGGTTGAAATTGTTAGGTTTTGCCATGGGAAAGTTACCTTTCTTTTGTGTTTTCTCTATTCCTTTCAAGTACATTTAAAAGGTCTGCCATGCTCCAGAACATGCGGAATGCAGTCTAGAAAATCTTTATTTCAAGTAGGACAGTCAGATTGGTGAGTCTTTTAGCTTAAATATTCTGTGGCTGCTTTAATTTGCACCCTATAGGTAGTTCCTTAGCTGTGATTGGGATATGTAGGGTTTGCATGGCAGTGATTGCCGTTCATGTAGGGAAAATAAGTCCAGATTTGTGTGACCTGAGGCACAGCTGGCAAAGTTCGGAGGTAGGGCTGAGCACCCGGGAGTTACCCACAGTCCTGGATGGATTTTCTGCTCTAAGCTGCTTTCCCTACAGCACCTAAGTTAGAACCTAAGCTTGTTAGATTGTAACTGAATTGGGGTTTTTTTTCCATTTTTTAATATTTCCTCTCCAAATTTCTTTACAGACCTATCTGTACACAAATTCTCATTTGCACAGAAGAAGCCCTCGGCTGCTTTGAGCTTATTGCAGTGTTCTTGTTCTTTGTATTTATTCATAAAATACTTCATGTCCATTAAGTTCTCCCACCTCGTAGTAATAGCATGGTGGTGATTAATGTTTTAATTGTAATAACAAGTCACCAATTGACTAAAATGTTATTTCATCACGAATATTTTAATGAGATCTACAGGTTTTATATCCAGTGACAGAATATAATTTTCAGATGTCTGATGTGATGACATGGTAGAACAGAGGTATGGAACTGATCAGATGGATAAATGTCTAATAGGCTGATCAGAAAATTACACTGTAGCTGCTTCATTTTATGTTTCTCTGCTGCTAGATATTTTCTAAGCTGATGACTTGACCAACAAGTAACACTTTGGTGCATTTGTAGGTTTCATTGAACAAAGATCAGATAAATAAAAGAATGAAAACAAATATATTTACCACTAGCAGGAAATGTGAAAGGACAATTTACATGTTCTTTGAAAGCTGTGTTTCCCAAGGAAAAGAGCAAAGGGAGTGGGAGTGAAACAACCTAAATATCCTTTGTGACTTCTCCATTTTGAGCTGTCAAAATTGAGCAAATCACTCAGAACTACAACATGGCTTCGGCTACATGGTAAAAGTCTTCAGAAGATGAAGGCAGAGAAGTGTTAAGCGTCAGTCAGATAACATCCCTGGGGGATGAACGGAACATAGAAGAACAGTGATGGACAAGGTTGCTTTCTAAGTATAGTGCTTCCAGGGAACGATGATGCACCCCCTGACCCTGAACTACCTCTGCAGACACAAGCTGGACCACAACTTTTTTCTGTCCACATAAACAGGGTCCAAGAGGACTGCAGAGAGCTGCTGTGGGATATTAGGAACTGATAGGTGTAAAGAACTTGGGAAGCCTCCATCTCCCATTTGTTTGTGTTTTTGTCGCCAGACTCTTGCAACAGCTGAAAGCACAAACAGTCTCTAATCAGAAAGATTTCTTTCCTCCCAGTTCCCACTAAAAGAGTTCCTTCTCCTTCACTGTTACAGTGGATGAAAACGGTACAACAGTACAACTTCTATAACTGTAGAAGTGAGCTGGAAGATGAATAGCTACCATTGTAAAGTATTACCTTCTAAAAGTGACATGAATCATAGAATGGTTTGCATTGGAAAGGACCTTAAGGTCATCTAATTGCAGCACCTCCTGCTAGACCAGCTTGCTCTAAGTCCCATCCAGCCTGGCCTTGAACACTGCTGGGGGGGGCAGCCACAGCTTCTCCTGGCAACCTGTGCCAGTGCCTCACCACCCTCACAGTAAACAACTTCTTCCTTATATTTAATCTAAGCTTTCCCTGTTTCATTTTAAACTCATCACCCCTTGTCCTATCACTACAGTCCCTAATGAAGAGTCCCTCCCCAGCATCCTTATAGTCCCACTTCAGGTACTGGAAGGCTGCTATGAGGTCTCCATGCAGCCTTCTCTTCTCCAGGCTGAGCAGCCCCAATTTTCTCAGTCTGTCTTTGTATGGTGGATGCTCCAGCCACCTGATCATCCTTGTGGCCCTCCTCTGGACTTGCTCCAGCAGCTCCATGTCCTTCCTATGATGAGGACATCAGAGCTGTACACAATACTGCAAATGAGGTCTCACAAGAGCAGAGTAGAGGGGCAGGATCACCTCCTTCGACTGGCTGGTCACGCTCCTTTTGATGCAGCCCAGGATACGGTTGGCTTTCTGGGCTGTGAGCGCACACTGAAGCTGGCTCATGTTCATTTTCTCATCGACCAACACCCCCAAGTCCTTCTCTGCAGGGCTGCTCTGAATCTCTTCTCTGCCCAACCTGTAGCTGTGCCTGGGTTTGCTCTGACCCAGGTGTAGGACCTTGAACTTGGCCTTGTTGAACTTCACGAGGTTAGCATTGGTCACCTCTTAAGCCTGCCCAGGTCCCTCTGGATCCCATTCCTTCCCTCCAGCTGTCAACTGAACCACACAGCTTGGTGTCACCAGCAGACTTGCTGAGGGTGCACATGATCCCACTGTGGATGTCACTGACAAAGACGTTGAACAGGATAAGTAAATAGACCTTTTAGTAAAAGAGCCTGGGAGAAAGGCAAAATAGTTTATTTCATTAGTTTTAACTGAATGGTTATGATTGATCAATAGCAAAAGAAAAAGAGAGTTACTGCCAGCAAGCAGAATAGCAGCCCACTGCAGGGGAAAAACAGAGACTAGCAATCATTTATTCACATATATCACAACCAAGTAATTACCACATGACTGTAACTATAGATCAGTTTTGGGTATTGCAGAATCAAACGAATGGTCAAAGCGTGAAAGGCTCCATACATCATTATCAGTCCTCTGAATCTCAGCACAGTCTATTGATGCATATCTTCTCCTCTGCAGTGGCTGACAGTTTACTTCTGTACATTTGTCGTTAGCAATGCTAAAAGGAATAATTTGCACAACTCAGAAAGAGGTTGGATTTTAAAATATTGAAATAGGGTGAAAAAAAATGCAGGGAAATGAAAAAGGATTGATTTGCACATGAATGTGCTTTTTATCAGGTTTCAGGCTTATTGGATGACGGCATAAAAGATTAAAAAATATCCGTACCCACTGAGTGTGAAATGTCTTTTATTAATGCAGATAAATGTAATTGATGCCAGATGTCAAGCGTTTAAAAAATATTTCTATGAAGATTTTCTCGCTCATGTTGAATGGCCAAGATTCAATGTGCCTGCAATCTACTTGATGGTCTTATAGCAGGAGAGGCTGGAAGAAGTGTCCCAACAAACTTATCCCTAGAAAGAGGGGGAGCAACACTTGTGTGTCTTGGATGGAGGTTGTCTGGGTTCCTGAGCTTAATTTCTTGCTGTCTCAGAGTCTTTGTTGTCTGAGTGGTGATGTAAGGTGCCCAGGTGACAGACAGGTGGGAGCTAGAAAAAGATTAAATATGGCTAGGTATTCAGGTTTTAAATATTACTGCAAAAAAGACAGCGATTCAGTGTTAGGTAGGCAAAGAAAGCAGATAAAGCAGGCTTAATGTTCTGCTTACCCAATCCCTTTGATCAGACCCACTGGCTTTCAAAGAAATATCTTCAACCTTTTTGAGCCAGCCAGTTTTTAACTAGGAAGAACTGGACTTCAGCCTTTGCAGCTGTATCACTTTCAGTCAAAAGAGTTTCATGTTTCTTTGAAATGGTATTCTTCCCCCCACATATTTTTTTCATGTGCTTCTTTCTTTTCTTTAAGCATAAATGAAGGCCAGTTCCTTTTATTCGAGCTGATTTATTTCTCCTGATTTCAGACTGGTATTTTAATCTCTTCAAAATGTATGATTAAGATTATTCCTTGCATTTTTCTGGGGAAATTCAGCATTTAAAAGACTAAATGTAGTGAGTACACTGTTAATTATTTGCTTTTCCTTCCATTAACTCTTCTGTGGTATTCTGATGGCATGACTTTATACAGGCTTCAGAATAGCCGAGCTTCTGCTTGGGTTTAATGAGAGCTTTCTCTTCAATGGGAGCTGGATCCAGACCCACTTTCCTCCTTTACTTTGATGTATCATCACCCCCGAAATGACACATTCCTCTACAGACAGTAATTGCTTACACCTTCTAATTTAGTGGTTTGTGCACTCTACAATTTCCACATTGTTATACAGTAATAACAGTAATACTCTGTATTGCCCATGAAATTCCAAGTTCCTTTAAAAACAAGAATGATGTGCATGTCTTAAGCATGGATAGAATGAAATATATGCGCCAAATTCTCACAGGCACTCGGGTCAGAAAATTAGCAAAGTTGTGGGAACTTACAGGGAGAATGTCATTATTCCTTGATTCATCGGGGGAAATGGAAGAAGATAAAAACAAATCAATTTTCTAAACTAAGACGAGGTCTTTCAATTAAGGCTTGAAAGCAAATTCCCACCATATGATGGCAATTCAGACCTTTTACTCTTCCCTTTCCTAAGTCTTACAGTGATATAAATCTGTTATTGCCTTGTTCTCCCCTGTTCTGATTAGAGCAGCATGCCAGCTCCCATAGGATGCTTTCTGTTTTGTGGCTGATGCTATTAAGTGCTGAAAACTCTCACACATTTGTTCACAGCATCATGAGAAACTGTGTCCTACAAATAAGCCTGTTGGGGCCAGAGTTCCCACTGTGGAAACATGACTTGCAGGGTGACGGAGAAAACCAAATGAACTGTAAATAAGTTAACACACAAGGTCTTCCTGGTTCAGTTGAGCCAGCAGGTTCCCATTCCTTGGCTCTGGGTCAGTGATATTGAGGAGTGCTAACGGAGTTGGTAAGGCCTTGTGAGAGGTGCCATGGACATCTGCAAGCTTTGGCACATCATCCTGTGGTGTTTAACAGAGCTGGGTGGTGCCTCCCAGGCTTGTGCATGCCTACCTGTGGGCTACATTGCTTCTGCCCAGGGCAGCTCAGAGGCACAAGGATGCTCACATGACAGGTAAGGGGAGAGGAATACACGTGAGACCATTGAATCCTTGAGTTGTGGTTCCCCTTATTTAGAGGCTTAACTGTGAAATTATTTAATTCTTTCTTTCCTAGTGTTGCAGCTGTTTAAGTTTTGTTTACATTAGAATTGTGGAAGGGTACAAGACAGCTCTGAGCTGAACACGTCAGGGCCAGGATGTTTTGTAGAAAACAAAGCACAGCAGGTACGTGCCTGTGCTCTGAGCCTCCAACCACCAGCAGCAGTCACATAAGGACCAGCAGATTCTGAAAGAACAGCTACAGACAACACGGTTTCTGCAGTCCTGCTGACATTTCAAGCAGTGACAGGGGCAACAAGAAAGCTCTAAATGGGTCATGATCCCATAGGTACCTTGGGCAGAGGGGCTGCTCTTACAGGTTTGTGATGTAACCACATTTGATTTTATTACGTAGCTCAGAATTGAAGTTGCACCAAGACTTCTGAACCTTCTTGATACAAGGCCTTGTGAGATCAGGGCTCATAGCACTAACATCAGTCAATAGCAGTCAACTGAGCAATGGAGCACTGCATAGAAAGTAACCATGAAAAACACTGTGTTTCAGCACTCTTTAAGTGCTTGCAACTGCTCCTTTTCTTTTTGCAAGGAAAACGTTTCTTTGAATTGTGACAGTTGAAGAAATCAACAGCTTCAGCACAAAAAATCAGGCCGCTAAAACAGAAAATTGGGCACAATTTGTAATCTGCAGAATGTGCTGAATCTTCTGCCAGAATACATTTTCCAGAGAACATTTATGTTTCTTTAGGTCACATCCCCCCAACCTGAGATTCCTCAGGAAGACTCAGCAGCTTTTATCCAGCATGACAAAACCATTTTTGCTCTTAGAGAGGCGCCACAGAGAGGACCCTCCCAACATCATCAAGGCACTGTCAGTCTTTGCTTATAATGAAGTGTCAGAAGACAAAATATAGATTGTGGAGTGAGACACCGCGACATCTTCACCCTCGCAGCACTCAGATGGAGCCCTTTGCAAGTTAAAAAGGGGTTGTTCATCCTGGGAAAAAGACCGGGCTTTTATCCAGTAATACCATTTCTAATCAGGTTTCCCTCCCTGCTGTCATGTTGTATCGACTCCTTGCCAGCAGCTGAAAGGTAATGGCATCTGCCTACAGCACTTTCACACACACACCACGCTGTTGCCGGGCTTTGATACACTGTTTCCAGGACAGGTTTAAAGCGGCAATAGGAGTTGCGCAGCAGAGCAGAAAATAATGAGAAACAAACTCCTTTTTTGCCATTAAAGTCCTGGCAAACCGTTTTACTGCCTGTGGTGTAGAAGACAAATAATGCAAGTTAGAGCCTGTTGGTAAATGGGGCAAGTACATTTCAGAAGGGCAAAACCAGTCTGGATCAGTTTCAGTGGTGAATGCTCAGTGCGTATCCTTCAGGGCCGTGCTGTTTGGGATCAGCTTGGCACAGCGCACCAATGTTAATCCAACACCCACAGAAGCAACCCAGGTACGGATTTGTGATTAAATAAGCACACGCACACACACATCCCTATATATATGTATATCAGTGTAGTTCAGAGTATGCAGTTCCAAAAGTAACTTTCAGTAGGAACACTCTGACAGTGGTAACACCATGCATTTAAGATCACCATAAGCTTACTAGGTCAGCTCATTCGCATGGGCCAGAGAGCTGCAAGAGGGTTTCAGAGGTGCAAATGCTTCTACACATCTGGTGCAAGTTGCGCTTTTTAGACATCCCACTGATATCATGTACTGCAAGGCTGTTCTTTGTTAAAAAGACCTCACACAGTAATTTTCTTGGGATGAGAAAAAAAGAAAGTCACTTCCAAACAATGTCAGCACTATGTGCACATCTGGAAAGCACTCAAGATTACATAAGGCACAAAAAAAAAGGGAAGTAGGGAGGGAGGGAGAATAGTTTGTGTCAATCATATATGAAGTATAGACATCTTCTGATAGAAATAACAATTTGTTAATTAAGGGCAAAGCAAGCTGGACGCAATCCTGCTGCTTACAGGGAATAAGTTTATGCCCTGCTCCTTAGTGCCTTTGTATTCAGAAAGCTCATGTCCAGTAGTCCAAAACCCTACACTGCCTAAGGCTTAAATTTTCCAACATCAGCATTGGTCTATGCTGGATCTGACCAGCTGGACTAATTCTCAAACTGGGACTGTGCAGGGGAGTCTCAACCCATTATGCAAAAGGACCCCTTGGACATATACAATGCAAACACTCAGGAGAATTTTTATTCTTTGCAGGTGCACATACTTGCAAAGGTGTTAGGGTGTGACCTAGAGACAGTTATCTCTGCAAGATCTGTGCCTTTCCCTTCCACTGCTGTTTTGAATATGGGTTTGGAAGTATGGACTCTTTGGATTCATAACTCAGTTTTGGAAACACTGCATTTTGATTTATTTTTATTTTTTATGTATTGATCTGGACAGCTAGTTATTCACTGTGATCCAAACCAGAGTGAGTTAAAGTTTTGTACACAATCTAACCCACTTTGTGAGCAGGTGCTGGCTATTTCCTTCTCATTTGGCTTCTACCACTGCACTTTGTTTCTCATAGGACCATGCACTGGTTGAATCACACCCCACATTTTGGTTTGAACTTGCAGGCGTACCTCCACAGTGAGCACATCTACTCTGCAGGAACCTCACCACAGCCAGGCAGTCATTCTCATTCTTAATGAGAATTCTCATTCTCTTTGCTGAGCCTAATCTTTCACTGCTCGCATTGATGGATTCACTGGTTTATGGTAAATGTCTGCTCCTTCCACATGGCAGTATGGCAGCATCCCATCAGTTTGCAGTTGCTGCTATTTCCTCTTGTACACAAAGCTGAATTCACAATTTCTGTTGCTAATATAGAGGAATGCCTGTGTGCACCTACTCTGTACTCAGGTGAAACTGCCTCAGGGGAGAGAATAATGTCTCAGAGTTGTTTTAATGAGTACTGCAAGGTTAACTTGGCTGGATATGACAGGGAGTAATTGTCTGCTGTTACATGGTGATCACAACATGACCATAATATATGATGGTAATATCATCAAATTATCTTAATATGGCAAGGTCAATTAAGATCTGTATTACCTTACCATAAAGGTAATTTATTCCTGTGAATTGCACTGTGAGGCAATGTAACAGGGATTTTGCAGCTAAGACAATGAAGAGAAGTTTATGAGTGCTCATCCATGATGAACATTTGCTTAAAGAACACCTTGACCCCTTTGCATGTGCATTAAGTGATTACTAGGACAAAAGTTGGTCTAATACTGTATGTAAACACTGTGCTTTTGGTCCTGTAAGACCAAGGGGAGGGTGGGACTTCATTCCATATAAAAGAATGTTTCAAAGGTATTAAGAGCCTCAAGAAATTGAACCCTGATACTTCTTGCAGTACTGATCACAATTTGAGGTGCCACAACTGTCCTCTAAGTTCCTGTTGAAAATGTCTGAAAGCAAGCACAGCCCTCCCCTGCTTTAACCCTCAGTGGAGGCAGAAGGGATCAGCTCCTTGCAGCAGGAAGGCCTGGGGTACAGTTCTCCAGAACCAAGGTCCAATTAGCTGCACATAAGCAAAACAAAAATAAGTTTTGCAATATGTGCCAACATAATGGTTATTAATTGTATGTGACAGTGAATTAATTGTGTTGTGCCTTTAAGCAAGCACTGTGCTTGAATGGAAATGGTTTTGCTCTTGACACAGTCCATGGAGCAGATACTTCAGCTGGAGAAACACATAAGTAGTGGAGTGGCACCAGGCTGTCAGTGCCCTCTTAGTCTGGTCCACTTCAGGAACACACAGTGATCCCAGCTCGGCTGTAAAAACCTGTCCAGGCCAGGAGCAGGAGCATATATATTGTTATTTCTAGATTTTACTGTAGTGTATATCTAAACACACTACAGTAGATTTCTTTTTTCTTTACCTAACATAAGGTGGGTTTTTTTTGGCGTGTTTATACCATGAGGACTTAGCAAAGAGGAATTTTCATAGGTACTGACAAATAAACCCAGGAAAATGAGGTCTCCTACTTACACACATACTGGGCAAAGCAGGAGGGGGAGGCAAAGTAAAATGTCATTGCTCTTCCCACAACAAAAGCTTTTATCTGACTGATCGCCTGCTAGGGCCTGTGGGACAAATCCTGCTCCCCCTGGCAAGCCCCAGGTGAGGCTGCAGGATAAAAGCAATCTGAGCCGATTATGAGCAAGCCTAGTGCATTGAAAGAGGGAAGACCAACTGAGTGAAATAAGGATGCAAGAGAGGGCTGTAGATAGCAGAGTTTGTAACTCATTTCTGCAGCTATCCTTGCCCTTGAGCAAAGGAGTCCAGTGCAGGAGGTGTTTTCTAGTGGCTTAGGAAAAAAATAATCATCAAATTCAACAAAAGCTCATGGACCACACTGAAATCACTCGATAGGTGATAGGAATGGCCTGCATCTGGGAGCTCAGGAAGAGCTTTGAAATGTGTATACCATTGCCCATCAAGTGAGTGAACAGAGATAGTAAAAAATTCAGGATTTGTACCATTTCAGAAAAAGATTACAAAGTCAATGGCAACAATCTAACAAGCTCAATTATCCACCAGTGTCAAAGTGAGCATTCAGTATTAACGATGTTTTGAAATGTACATATGTGTTTGTATTTGCCTAAACTGATGAATCATGTAATAAAATAATGCAGAATATTTTACCTGCTAGGTGTGAAATGCAGTTGGAAAGGTATTCACTGCAGTGTAGCCTTTAGTAATAAATGAGAGGAGGAATCACAATCCTCATAAACTTTCCTTGATGAATGGAATACTTTCATTTATGAAAAGATTACCATGGCCAAAATGAGCATATCTGCAAAGCCGGACACAAACCCTGCTCTGGAGGATTTCCGCCTCTGTGGAGAAAAAAGTCCCTCATATTATAAAATGGGAAATTGCCCTCAGTCTGACAGAGCTCTCGCCTCTGCGGGCATTTCCTTAGAAAAGAGCGTAGAAAAAGATTGTCTGTAATCATAGTTACTTGAGAGCCTTTTAAGCGGTAGAATTCATCAATCCTGAACAAAATCAACAATATGTTTTGCTATCCTAATACATATCCTGAGGATATTTTTATCAACTTTTCTAAGTTGAAAAGACTTGGGTTTTTTTCTCTTTGCTTGAAAATTCTTAATGTTAGGTTTTACACCAACACACTTTGCAATTTTTGCTTTCTGCTTCATTGCAATGTATTAATTCAGCAGTGGCGGCAGTCACATCACAATAAAGGTTTAGAAAATTCCATGGTTTTCCTATAAGAAGCGGATCATTTTAATAATTTTAGTGAATAAGTGTTGATAGAATGCACATGTTCATGTGAGGAAAACAAATTATATATTATGATTGTTATATAAAAGCATGATGCAATGAAAATTCCTGTGACATGGTAGATGAAGGATAACTCTCCTGTACAGTGAAAACAAAGCAGAGGCAGTGCAAGTATATATATTTTGGTGGCAGGACTCTCCAGCTGAGGTCACGGCTGTCTTGTGCTGGTTGTTGCTCAAACTTGATGCAAGACAGGGGGTAGTAAGGAAAATCTGAGAGGAGGCAGCAAATCCAGTGCTGTGGCTGTGGTCACCAGGCAGGAGGAGGTAAATCAGCCACATCTCTTGCATCCTTATCCAGTTATTGTATTTGATAATTTTTGTGTATACATATATGGGTTTTTTTTCTGAATTTTGGGAGAATTAGACTTCACTTCTCTTAGGATGAAAATATTGGTTTATCTGAAGCGTTTTTTCAGCATATTTTGGATCACAAGGACAGGGTGCCTCCAGGCTGCTGCAGAAGCCAAGGGCTCCTCCGTCCTGCCCACAGTTTTCAACCTGCTTCATGGCCATGTAGCTGGGTAGGAAAGATGATCGCAAATATTTTCTTTTGCATAAAAATGAGAAGCTATTTTAAAGTGAGATTAGTATCACATAAAACATTATTGCTGGGTTTCATCTCTTCTACCTTTCCATATATTATATTTATCGGTGTGAAGCTTTTTACCATGCCAGTGTCTTTCAGGTTTGTGATTATAAGTATTTAAAAATATCCAGGGTGCACTGACTGATATCCAGCTGAAAAGAATTTGACTCTTGAAAAATGCAAAGCAGCTAATTTAAAGAAACATGGTTTTTTACTGGTTAAAAACCCCAAGTTTCCTTTATTGCAGAGTCTGTTTTTTTCCTGTTTACTATCTGATACATTTTACCTTTACATGGTACATTTTACCTCTATAAACATAGATTTTTATTTTTTTTTTAACAGTTTAAAGCATCAGAAGATGGGCTTTTCATTTAGAAGAACATGAAATTGAAAAGAGAATAATCTTGCTGATGCAGCTGGCTGGTACCAAATCACATCACTCAGCCTGGCTGTGGCTGTTCTCACACTCTGTGAAGACTCAGATGCTCTTTGCATTTGTAAATTTTCATTTTACTTTTCTTAGAAAAAGCCTTATAACATCCTGCCACACACTCCATGAAGTGATGAGCACTCTACTGTATTCACTCAGACTTAGAGAATAAGGCTGGATTTAAGGAGAGGCTTGGCACATCACTCACCTGCCTCCTTGGGTAAATATGAACCCCAGATAAACCCAGGGATGAAGCCAAGAGGAGCTGGTCAAAAAAAAATCATAGTGACTGCACAGAAACTTGCTGAAGTTGCAATAGGGTAAAATAAGTAGGAAGTACAAGTTAAAGTAGTGACTTTTTGGGTTATCTTTTTTCAAGAATGTAAGTATCAGCCTCTGCATTCTTCTTCTATAGCCATGCAAGGCAAAGCTAGAGCACTGCTTTCCTTTTTTTCGTGTGGTAGTGGGAGGAAAGATGTGGGAGGAAAGATGTGGGAAGTCTCATCTCCTCCAGTGTCAGCTTGACTTGCCCATCAGGACTGGCCCAGCACAGGAGTAGTCATCAGCATCAACCAAATGTCTGGTGCAACTGTTATTCTCAAAGCAAGAAGCAAGGCTGGAGATCAGGACTTCTCAGGTATTTAATTTCTAGTGCTGCTGTTATTGCTTTGCTTGGCATTGCTCAGCATTTATCAGATGCAATCCTTTGAAAAGGAAGATGAATAAAACCTCTCCTCTGGTTTCCACAGGCATCAAGGACCCTAAGGTGTCAATCAAGAGTGCATAGCTGCGTGCTCCTGAGCAACATAGAGATCAAATTGTCTGATGGGACTCAAGGTCTGCAACCTCTAGGAGAAATGGCAGCCTCAAGTCTGGACCTTTCCTTTGGTGCAGGTTCTCAAAGATTAATTTACAACACAGGTGCAGCTGCCAATGATAAATAGTCCAATATTTCAGATACAAGCATCAATCTCCATTATACTATTTTTAAGAGGTCTATTAACAATGTAAGCACTTACGGAAATAGTCCTAAATTTTGTGTGTATCCCCAAGCAGATCCCACTGAGTTTGTGGTGACACCTGTCTTTGCACCCAGTCATGAAATTCAGGGCAGGATTTTTCTTAATCTAAAATGAAATTAAGCTCAGCTGTTTCAGAGCAGGTTTCTTTCGTGACTTCAATTCATTTACATCCAGATCACAAAGCAAAAAGGGATTTATTTTATTTATTGTTAGAAACCTAAAAAAAGGCTCATGGGAAGATCCTCAGTGTTAAAAAGATGTAGGTTTAGAGTTCTGCAGAGAGAATCAATAGACACATGGCAACATGGCAAGTAACAAATACTCACCGTCTTTCATTTAAATTAATCACTTGGACAGAATAGATCCAATTTCTTTCCACATTGCAGACTCTTTCCCCCCAAAAGAATAAGCTTTGTTGAAATCATGAACACCTATTTGGAAATTTGTCACTAATTAGCAGGATCTGCTCAAGCCTGGGCTGAAAAATTCAATATCATGTAACAAATATTCCATAGCTGTGCTTGGGATTTGATCTTGCAACTGCTGTTGGATTTGTATTGAATTCAGAGGAAATGAAAGCAGACATCAGCCCTTCATTGGCACTTATGGTGGATGCGCACAATTAGCTGTGAGATGTATCCTCCCCAGTGTATGTAGATAGTATTTAGCTTGTCAACGTTACACAAAAGCCTTGAAGGCTGCTCAGTGCAGGGCAGATGTGCACCTCGAGCTCCTTCCCTAGAAATGCAGACAGGTTCTTCAGCTGCTTCAGAGCAGGAGAGGCATGCCAACATATTTGATGCATTTACACCACCTCAAGAACCCTATTATTTTCTGAAATTAACTGTATTTGAAATGGTTTGGGTGGCAGAAAACAGTTCAAAAAGCAGTATTAAATACAAGGAAGAGAATATAATGCTAATGCAAGATGAGGCTGACTCTGGGTCAGGTAATAGTATATCATTAGCTATCCTAACTGACATAAATGAGAGAATAAAAATGCTATGTCTCTGTAATAGTTGAAAGAAGAGAAAATACTAGCTTTTTCAGGAGCTTCTATACCTTAACACAAATTTGTTTTCTGATGACTTTCCTTGGATTTGATATTAGGGAGTTTTTCCCATTACATAGCTTAATAAAAACAAGGTGTGCATGCCACTGAATAGCACTGTTCCAAAATGCTTTTGTGTCAAATAAATGAATCACTTCTTAGGTTCACATCACATATTTTCATAAGCAGCATCTTCCCTGAAAATTGCATGCAGGTAAACAAGCAAACTAGGAAATCCTGACTGAGTCAGGCAAGCACCTGCAAACCAAAAGTTCAGTTAAAGTATAGAAAAGGCCAGAGGCTTGGGAAACTGGAAAGTAAATTAATTCCCAAACTGCCATGACATTTTAAAAGCTGTTAGCAAGCACACAGTCGCAGAAAGACATTTCAAATTGCCTGTGTTAGCTGTGACTCCACACAGGACACAGCTCCAGGCTGGACCTGCCAGAATTGTGTGGAAATGACCTATACGACTGGGAAAATCAAATCAATGACCAGAGGAAAAATGGGTGGCATTTCTCAGTAATACTTACAACAGATTGCAAGAGAGAGTGAGGTAATTTTCTGCATTTGTTTTTTCACTACTTGTCTCCTGATGATTCCCAGTACCTAGTTAATTAATTTAATATGCGTATAAAGGTATGAACAGGTTAATTGTAGAGGAACTGGTTCTGTCCGCTATTAGAACAGTTCAAAATGTTTTGCTATAAAATTGCCATTTTGATGCTAGGCTCCATCTGAGCAAAGCAGACATTTCAGGGGTTTCTTCCTTTTATTTTATATTATTGTATTTTTTGCCAGTTTCCATTCTAAATATCTCAGTTCAGGGTAACTCTTGTAGAACTATGCCAATTCACTGAAACCTCCATGTTTCTGAAACACATTTCAGACGTACATGTTTCAGTAAGGTTTCTGTTCTACATGTTATGACTTGGAACAGCCAAAGTGATATAAGTGAAATAAATATTTTTCACCAATTATTCTGCAATGAGACCAATCCTGAAACTTTCATTAGAATGGGCTTTCTAAGTTGCACCCAGTTCTGCTTTTCCAGTCATGTGGTCCCTGGTCAATATTCCCATTCAGTTCTATGTTGCACTTATGGTTCCATTAGTTTCTGATTTTAATCTTTTCAATCATTTTTTAGTCCTTTAAAATACCCCTTTGGGTATTTTATTCATCTCATGGCTCCTCAGTGTCTGTGCCATGATGAGATGGCGATGCCACAAGGTGAAGCATCAGTGAAAACTAGAACATCATTGCAAGAGCAGATGACTTTAGCATGTCAACTCTTCCTATTTTCCTGCTTGTGGTAGAGAAGATCCAATGAACTGAAAATACTGAATGTAAGTTAGTGGTAGTCTTAGTGGCTATTTGGGCTGACCACAGTAACTGGCGGTGGCCGCAGGTGAGGAACTGCATCTTTAGATGTCAATAAATGTCATTATTTATGAGCCAGCTAAACGCATTGTCCCCCTGAATGTCTGGAAACAGGATCAGTGATGAACTTCAGTCCACACAATCACTTCTTATGTGAGACATAACTTTGGCTATTAGCTCACAGCTCAATCGATAACCTATTATCTCAGGAGTTAAGAAATAAATACTGCCTCAAGCTGCAATTAATCTGAACAGCCAGGGAGGTACAGACCAGGAGATATGTGATGTTCCTGATCATCTGAAACACAGAAAGAAGCTGAACTGATAGTATTTGGTTTAAATTTTTTGTTTGTTCGTGTTGTGGGGTTTTTTCCTGTTTTTTTTGTGTGGCTTGGGGTTCTTTTTGAGCAGGCAAAAATGAGTCTTTTTCTGATGTGATCCATGACTACTATTAAAAGGTCCAAATTTTGACAGCACAGGATTGATTACTTTCCTTGAAACAATGAGGTCTCTGCTATGTTCATTACAAATGCAGAGGACATACAGTTTTCTGATAGTAATGTTTTAGTGTGTGCATCCAGGAGTTAAATTTTCAACACAGGCAAGGACTTTTGTGTCTTTTAAAGACTAGGGAAAATCACTGATAATTGAGAACTGTCCTGCATATCAAAAGGCCAAATTTTAATGCTCATAGAATCATAGAATGGTTAAGGTTGGAAAGGACCATAAAGTTATCTAGTTCCAAACCCTCATTGCCATGGGCAGGGACTCCTCATACTCATCAAGTCTTCTTACAAGAATCAGATCCTTGACTCTAACATGAAGACTTAATAGTATGCTGAAGAGCCAGGATTTAAAAAGAAAGCTAACATGTTTAAAGACAAGTTGGTAATAAAATTTAATTGCTGTGCATATTCCCAGAAGGAAAGCTATAACAGAGCTCTGTAACTACAGAGAAAATGAAAGCAGACAAGATGTGTTACGAACAAATGCACAAAAACATGAACTGAAGTGCAGCCAGCCCACTCTTACAGTGATAAAAAGATCGCTCAGTGCTAGGAGAAAGAGATTCCTGATTATTATGGAAGACAAGCATTTCTATTGCTGTTCCTGTTTTCATATCAATCAGTGAGTAGTCATGTTCCAACATAAATGTCACTGGTTCTCAAGCCATACAGTTTCTCCAGAACATGAACTTGGCTCCAGCTCTATATTTTACTGCTCTCCTCTGTTACATTGACTGTTGTGAATTCATCATATATTTATCAACAAATACACAAGTGGTTGTAGCAGGATGTGGTCTGCTGCAAAGATAGTCAAAAAAAGTTGTCCATTTTATCTTTCTTCCTAGCATCTTTTACTAAAACCAGTGACCACCCCTAGACAGTTATACAGGTTGAAGATGTAAGATTTGTCTGTGCAGTTGTCTGTGATGAATAAAAGACTTAAGATGCACAGCTTTTTGTTGCTTTTCTAAACATTTTCTTTTGAACATGATTTATGGGACAGGTGTTGCAAAGTGAAGCCTGGAGTAAACACATTACTCCACATTAGGTACACATTAGGTATCAATTTACCTAAATATTGCCAGTCCCACTAAGGGCAATATTTACTTAGGTGAACATTTACTTAGGACTTAGGGTTGGAATAAATTGCATTCTAATACTCTCTATGTCCCACAGACTCAGAGCGGGTTAACAAGCAATCCTGGCTACTTGATGGATTTTAGGCTGCCTGAATTATGACGCCTTTATTATTCTTTAGTTGCTTTGAACCTCTGACCCTTGTCCCTAAAAAAAAAATAAAAAATCCAGCTTGGATTTTCCACTGCGTTTATTCCAGGGAATTAAATTCTTCTGAGACCAAACATTGTTGTTTTCATTTAAAGGAGGGAGAGCTGGCCTGACAGACCTGACAGTGGTTAATTCAGGAGAGCCAAATCTGCACTAGTGTCATCCTTGATATTTTCACTCTCTTCTTAATTCCTTCGTTATGTTTACTGGGCCTGTGGCAAATGAAGTCTGTTGTTTTGCTGTCAGAAGTTCTCTTAAGAAAGCTGGTAGCATGAAAGCAATTGAAATACTGACTGCAGCCTTTTGACTCAGCTATTCCTGCAGTGAGGGTTGGAGCAATGAAACATTCTCTTTGACCTATATTTTCTCACTGTATAATCATCCACGGGACTTGCTCTGCAAGACAGGAAAGTCAAATCTATGACATATATCCACAAAGCAGCAAAATGATTTATTTACACTTACATATAAACAATAATAAGCCAGTCATACCAACCAGCAAGGAAATCAGATTCAGTTTGATATTTATAATCTGCATGATGTGGAAATCCCTTGCGAGTATCCCTGGCTTTGAATTCAGTCACTGCCTGAGTCTTTTCAATATTTCCATTAGCCCAACATCCCTGCAGGCAGGGCCAGCCCAAGCAGAAGACCAGAGAAACTAGAACAGGGCTAATTCAATTTTTCAAGCCTATTTCTGGAAAAGCATGTGACTACTCTATAGAAGAGGTCCTACTTTTAGCTCCTGAGGCTTCATCCATCCATGACGCTTCTAAGAGCAGCACAGGCAAAGAGAAGCTCAGAACAAAGAAGGACCAGCTCCAGGGAGCTTGGCACCAAGCACTGGACAGGGATATCCCCTGCAGGTCAGCGCCGCGCTTTCACTAGTGAGGGACCGACTTCTGTGCAAAGATAGAGAGGAATTTGATTTGGTAAGAAAGCAGGCTGTGGGATGTGGCTGTGTCTTCTGAGCCACCAAGTTCTTCTCTGGCAAGTGATGCTGAGTTGTCACTCAGGTTTAGTGTATCACAGCTGTGTATTTTCTGTTCCTCCATTATGTAATGTATCACAAAGCTGTGGACTTATAACTCCGTATTTTGCATATCACACTCCTTAGATCCCTGAAAATCTATTGCCCACAGCAATACTGTCGATATTAATGGCAAACAATCACAGTCTTGTCTGTTGAAGGCAGAAAGCTCCTCCATGTTTTTTTAGGGATTACAGAGCGCTAACAGGTATGTAATACCAGTTAAATGCTCCTAATTCCATTGTAAAGGGTAGCTGTTGCACAGAATAACAATTCAAACTTTTGGCCAAAGAGAAGCAAGGTGAACTTCTGCTCAATGAAAAGTATTACATGATGTACAGTAACATTTCAGTTGGAGGCCCTCAAACAGCAAATTACATAGCACTCATATCTCTTCAGCAAAATGTACTTTCAGCACTCAGGAATTTCACAGGGGATACATAAAATCAAGCAACCTTTAAGTTCCTTCTTCCTGTACTCATGTGGGTGTGAAAAGTCAGGATGGGAATTTCTCTTGCAATCATGTCAAGTGAAGAAGGAAAGTTGAAACATATTCACATGCATACACATGCATAAACACCATTTCACTGTTTCAATTTGCACGCCAGTAAAAATTCTCTGACTATGAAAATTTTGTTTTCACTGCCTCAGAATGAGATCTGTCTTAGGAAACCATCTATCTGTAGGCAATCAGCCATCTGCCATTTATCTTTAAAGGCTCCTTAGCGCCATTATAGATCTGATCTCTTAGCAATCCTTTTTCTTCAAGCACCTAGACCTACTGCTCAGAACCACTGCTACTGGTAAAGTAGTTGACACTTTTCCTGCAGCCTTCAGCACCCATCCATCCCACTTAACACCCTGTTTCTTTAATCATCCTAATAAAACAGTGCAGGATTTCTACTGAGTGCTATGAAGTCCTCAGTGCTTCTCTTCTGCAGATACCTCCATCTGTGGCCTAATCCAATTCATTAGGTGACCTGCCATCCATCATAACACTGTAATTGGCTCTTCTGGTGCTGTTCAGCATCGCTTGCCTTCCTCCTTAGTGATAAAAGAAAACTCCGAGGGCCTGCAACTCCTCTCTCAGGCATAAGCACATCAAGTGCATGGACTCTGAAGACTGGTCCACCTGGGGATTCTCCACTTGAGATGTTCCCTGTCAAGCCATAATCCTGAATGCAAATGTCCTCAGGCAAGCCTGAGACACCTTCTACCTGTTCTGCCTCTGAGAATAGGAAAGTTTTAGACAAGGGAATAAAAAGTTTGAGTTGACAACATTTGAGGTCAAGAACCCCTGGGAGTGAAAGAGAAGAACTGTTTCTAATTGCTAGCCAGAGGTGCTATGTGCCTGATGACTAAGCACAAAGAACTGGAGCTGAAAATTTAGGACTATATATTTGACCTTTCTGCTGGTGACACCCAAAAGGTCCAATGTGCAAAGCAGTTCTGATAATTTGGGGAGCATCAGCTGGATAAAAACTAGTGAGCAGCATGTGCTAGAACAAATTTTGCATTACCCATATATGACTCGGACAACACTGAAGCACACAGCTGATAGACCTAAGGAATAACACACAAGATCAGGTAATACCTGGTGTCTGCTAAGGACAGGGCAAATCACACAAGAAAATGAGACCATCTCCTTCCCCACCTGTCTGTAATGGGAGCTTGCAGCTGGGCTGCCAAGTGAGTGGCAGCTGCTGCAGGACTCACATCATAATACTTAAATGTCAGAACTTTTTGAAACTACATTTTGTAGCTCAAAAAGTATTGCTGCCAGTACTGGGAGTGCTACATCAGTGCCTAAAGGAGTGACCGCACAGTTGGAAGTTAAAAAATACTTAGGTGCAAGAGAGCATGACTACATTACATCTATTGTATATCATGACAAAAAATTCCAGCCAACCATCTCTACACCTCTGAAACACCAGTGGCACCAGTGGCACCAGCCTGAAAGCTGTCATGAACTGAACCATTTGCGAGAAGGAGCTGAAATAGAGTGAAATGTTATTGAGAACTGAGAACTGTTTAGAGACATTTTATTTGATGTCTAAAGAGCCAAAAATTCACAGTAAGGATGAAAAAGTGTGTAACTTCAACAAAAGCAAGCTGAGATCATAGAGGAAGTAAGACAAAAAACCAGCAGTGAAACTGTAACAGATGGAAAGCAGGCGACTGTGAAAATTGTTAGTATATATTAGCAGCCAGGAGCTATCTATGAGAAGGAGAGAGGCTAAATGACACTAGCAGGAAGTTTTGAGCAGCTGAGCTATAGGAACTGATAAAAAATGACAGATATCCTGGCAATGGTACATTATTGCATGAAGTCAGGAGAGTTGTCAGTGGTGATGCATTGAAGATGAAGCTGAGCTGGCAAGAGAGGCTTCAGGTCCTGCATCTTGTCCCAGGATGTTTTTCACCTAACAGCTCTTTAATGTGATGTGTGTAAGCAGTATTCCCAGCCCCAAGTTCACTTTTTCTTGAGTAGTGTGATGCCTGCTATGCCACAGGATTGTGCCTCCTTAAGTTCATCCCTGTGAATCTCTCCTGCCCTATCGATCCTTGACTTTCTCTCCATGTCCTATGAATGTTGTATTTGCTTTTGTTCACGGCAGCAAAGCAGTGATGTGATGAACAACTACCTGCTTCCCTATATGGCTTGGGAGGTAGAGTTTAACCTGGAGATGGGGGAGAAGGAGAGGTGAAAGAGCTGTGCCACCACACAGGCTGTGTCACAAAAGGTGGATACTGATACTATTCCTCCTCTTGCAGCTACACTTTAAAGCAGTAAAAAATCCTATTGTTACATCTTGGGCATGACTTGAACTGGGGTTAGGTTGCAGCCAGGCTTGTAGATGCTCAAGCTGACTTATGAGTAGCCTAGCAGCACAAGAGCAAAGGGAGGGTGGGGGTCTGGACTGAGAGAGGCTCTGTCATATCCAGCTGCTGGGGCATCACTCCTGAGCACAGTCAGCTTGGTCCTGGCTGGAGTCGGTCACATTTACAGGCACTATAAACATGAACAGTGTATCAAGTAATGTAATGCTTGCCAGTGGCCTTCAACAACTGAGATAAATCTCATTTTGACTGCACGCAGCTATATGTGTATATATATGTCTATATGTGCTTGTGGTGTAGCTGTAGAAAAGCATGAGCACACAAAGAAAGGAAGCATATATTGACAAGCTCAGAATCATTATAGGCTTTTTTTTTCTAATAACTAAGTGAAGCACACACATACAAAGACTGAGAATCTGAGTAAATGAAGTGTTTAGGCAGCGTGCAAAAGAGGCAAGAACAAGAGAAACCAAAATCTGGAAGGAAAACCACACAATAATGATACATCTATTACAAAGACATGGAAGCTGGCTCAATTCTTTAAATACATATGGCTGATGTTAATCCAGCATACAGAAATAGACATAGAAGATGCAGGGGTGGTTTAAGTAGAGACAGTAAACACAGAAGGTGTAAGCCCTCCAGACAATAAGGAAAGTAAAGATATAAATCTGGTCCTGCTGTCCTGCTGGGGCAGAGCTCTCATCGGCAAATCTTTTTCTTTCAGTCTAAATTGGTCTAAGTGGAGCAGCATTACTGAAGAATTACCATGGAGAAGAAATTCTTCCCAAACTAAAATAAAAGCAGCATCTATTCAACAGAGAGGGCTAACACAGTTTCTGCCTGAACTCGAGAATCTTTTTTTGGTGGTCTGGCTGCTCAGGAGCACAACACCTCACTCAGCCTCAGCTGAGCTGGTGATGTTCAGCTGTCTTCTTATAGCATGGCTACATTCAGACTCCCGAGTGAGGTTTAACTCATTGATTTGGTGTTTATTTTCTTACTATTTAATAGTGGTCTCTACTTCCAGCCACTCTAAAGACATTGTTAGGACCTCACAGGTGAGCTGGGTCTCTCTGGCTCTCCTCTCTCACTGGATACCTGCAGCAGCACTGGAGACTGCTATTTACTACTATTCATTCCAAAACCTGCCCACGCAAATAGTGCATAAAATAATAAAAAATTCAGTAAGCTTTCAGAGGCATCCGGACATTTCAGGAGTCTGCTAAATATATGGAGTCTACTCAACAAATCTAAGTTTTCACTCAGGGGTAAATAAGCCATTCTGAGGGCTTTGCCAGGCATTTTCTCTGCCTCTCTTGTCTCTGTACACCATGAATAATGCATCTTCACAGAGCACAAACCAGCAACATTAGCTCCTTGTTTCCTTTGGATATTTTTAGGAGCTCCTGCTCTCTGCTCCCGGTTACAGAGGGGCGAATGGTGGTGCAGCATTTGCAACCAAGTGGGCTACAAGCCCAGCAGCACAGTTCTGCTCTGCTTGGGGAAGGGACCCCAGTCCCAAAGGCAAGAACCTTGGGCTGCCAAAAATAGCATAGCTGCGCTGATTTCTGAGGAGCTGCTGCTGGGTACACGAGGTTAGCCATGGAGAGACAGCACTGAGGGCTGAAATGTAGGACACTGGCTGGGAATGAAGTTTGTTCTTATTTAAAACTGATGTCAAGAGAAAAACTGAAATCACAGTCCATCTGAGAAGAGGTTAAGGGCTAAGCCAAATCTCCTGTAAGAAGAGGAGATTTGTAATATATGCCAGGATCTCAAGCAGGTCTATCAAGAGGAGAAAAGGAGCAGAAGAAGGAAAAGGATTATTTGAATCCCTTTTTCTAAATATTCTCTCTATTCTAAGTATTGTATTCCAAGAAAGAATCTACTTCTAAAAAATTGAAGATGTCATATAATGTTTATTGAAACAGTATGGAGATGATGTCCTTTCCTTCCTCCCCGCCTCCTCTTCCCTTTTCATACTTAGGCTAATTTTAAACCCTCATCTGTCTTGCCAAGGCCCATGCAGTGGACAGGGGCCCTGCACCTTCTCCCTGCTTTATGCAAGTGTAGCAGTGATGGTTATAAATGTCCCCTTTTTTGTCCTCATTCAGAAGAGCCAGTCATTCATGTATGGCCACCACACATGAAATACCGGTGAGTGGAAGCACAGTGATACAACCAACAAACACTCCACATAGCAAAGGTGACTGTTATTTCAATAATGAATTGTCCTTCTTTTGATTTCTTTCACACAAAACCTATTTCCAATTTGCAGAAGGAGGGGTTAGAGCACACAGACACGTGTGAAACCCATCCAGTTTCAGTGCAATGCGCAGAGAAACCCATGCCCCTTCCCTGGGGCAGAGGAGATGACGTCTGGCCATGGTGCTGAGCCCTTGTGGCAGGGACAGAGGGCAGCAGGCACCTGCCTTGGGCTGGGGAGCAGCTCCCTCCAGGAGGTCCCCAGTCAACACATCGCGAGGCTCAGAGCTGCCTGAGCTCAGCACACACAAGCCTTGCCCTTCTGGCTCTCACAATGCAGCAACTCCCCACTCATGTCGCTTTCTGGATTTAACGCTAACAGACCAGGAATACTTTGATTTTGCCTTTTCTTTTCTTAGCCTTTTCTTTTTTTGCAATATTTTTATGAAGTTATTTCTCAGCCTATCTTCACTTTTTACAGTATTTTTTCCTGAAGTTCTAGCTTTCATCATCTTTTTATGCAGGAAGACAAATATCAAATCCATTGTGGTTTTAAACAGTAGTCAGAATTGGTTTTACTTTGCTAACATTGGTAGGATTAGATTTGCTTTAAAGCCCACTGCTTCTGAAAAACGTCACTCTGCTTTATGTGTTGTGCAAGTGACCTGAGCCTTACTCTCCACAGCTGGAAAAGCATTCCCTGGAAAGAATAAAGCAGCTGGGCTTTGGCACAGAAGAATATTTCTTATTATTTATGGCATAGTGATGAGACATAGGATACAGACAGATTTATATATTTCTTCCTGACTTTTTATTTGCAATGAGGGACAAAACTAGAGTCCTACTCTGTCACACTGCCTTTGCTTTGCTGTGAATACCATCTAAACCCACATAGTGATTAATAGGCTATGAATGCATGGGTTTAACTGGTAATTATACATATTCTTTGCATAGCATACTTCAGCCCATGTTTATTGTTCTTGCCTTTAATATTTACTTCAAGTAGAGACAGTAGGTAATTAGTCTCAGAAAACTTCCCTGAGCAGATTCAGTTATAATGGATCAAGGAATACTGAATTCAGCTTTAACCATTTTTAAAGCAAAACTACAACATCTCTTTCAAGAACCAGTGAGTCTTCATTAACACATTGTTCTGAGCTCTGCTTGCTCAGAGTTTTAGCTCTGATTTTTGCCCATCGCAAGTGATGCACTTGCAGCACCATGAAGTCGTGGTAGTCTGACACAGACAGCAAGATTGAAGCATCAAGCATCGTACCATTCCTGTTACCAGTCTATGCCTTGTTTTATGCAGTTAGAGAAAGGATTTGTTTTCCAAGTCCTGATCTAGACTCAAACATGATTTTCTAAAATACCAGCAGTGTTAGGTCAGTCTCATCTTTGAGCACAAGTGTACAGACCCCTGTGAAGCAGGAAAGATGTCTACCTCTCTTTCAGGATTACAAGAGCGATGTATCAGTAAATTCCTTTGCTGTGGCACAAGTGATCTCACTGTGTCAGAGCAGTAGGTTTTGAATGGTCACAGGGGCTCAGAGGCTTCAAGGAGCCCCTGCAGCGTGCTCCGGGCAGCACGGAGCCAGCCAGCCCTGCAGCCGGCTCAGCTCCGGGCTTTCTGCCTGCAGGCAGCAGGGCAGCAGGGTCCACCTCACCACTGCTTCTTCATGCTGCCTGTGGTCTCTTTCCACACTGGATCTCTCAGCCTAGCACGTTTTACCCCTCTGAGGAGCTGAGAGGTGTGCTGGATGGCAGCACATCCTCGCACAGTCACAAAACAGAAAAGAGAAATAAAATGAAGCAAAGACCCTCTTCTGCTAGAGATAATGCATCATAGTATTTATATGTGAAAGACTTCAGAGACATAAATTCTGCTTTGAGGAACATGCTGTCTTATTAGCTCCATGAAAGATTGAAACCATCAGAGAGGGGTCTTTCTACCTGCAAATGGGTGTAGGTGCTGCCATTTCCAAGAAGGAGATGTGCAACACATCTGATTGCAGCTACCTTAGAAAAAGGAGCATCTGCATGAAATGTGGTAATTTTCTCTTTTCAGCAGAAAAGACAGGAAAAACACAGGCTGGGAGTAGGATGACTGGTACTTACCTGAGCTCTGTGTTCCTGGCTCAGTTCCTAGGCTGCACATACTCCTCTGTTTCTAAGAGCTAGAGCTGTTAGGAAAATTGAACAGTCTAAAGAATGGAGCTCAGTTAGATTTAATTTCTTCTTTGAATGACAATTTGTGGGTTTTGCAAAGAAGAAATGTGGATTCTAGTGCTTTCATAAGCAATGGACATGCCTACTCCCTCCCCTGGCCTTGATGGGCAGATAAAAAGATAGGCGATTATCAACAGTTCTGTGCCACTTGAGAACATAAATATTTTCCTCTGGGTAGCTGGAAGGTGTTTTAGCAGCTGTGAAGATGGATCGCAATCCTCTGGGGATGAGCAACTCTCAGGTATAAACTGACTGATCCTACGTGCCTGCTCCCAAACCTCTCCCACAGCCACTAGTGAAGTCCAGGCAGCTCTTGCTGTGGATTAGGGTTCAGTCATCTTTGAGGGGCTGTATTGTTGATGGCATACATAAAAATACTGCTGCATCTCAAAGTCACCAGGACTTTCGTATCTTACACTACACATCAGTCACATCACAGAGTTTTGCTGGTCTTCCTCCAGAACACAGTCTTATGAGGAGTTCTCATCATGTAAGTTCAAAACAGCACGACTTCTTCTGTTACAGTAAGTGCTATTCAAGCTTGAAGTGAAAGAAAATTTTCTAATGCCATTGTCATTTTAGGCAGGTTTTTGTGATATCAGTCCAGACTACAAAAAAGTTATGATGAGTTAGAAAAAAAAAACATAAAAAAGAGAGAAGAAATGAAGTGGTGTCTCAGAGATGTCATGCCTGGGAGGGTTACAAACTTTCAGAAGTTGCGTTTCTCCATTAAGCCCAATGGAAAGATGTCATCAAAAGCAAAGGCTCTGGATTCCTGTAGCTAGCAAGCCTGTTTCAGATGATAAGGACAAGCGTATTTCAGAAACATTTGTCCTAGGAGGTAGGTGCAGCAGAGTGAAGTCTTGCAATGATAAGGGACCACTGATTTTATGCATTCTGTTCATCAAAAATGAGAACAGTTTTTGGGTCTTATTCAAAGAAGAATTTGATGCTCACAAATATGAGAGTTATCAGGCTTTTTTAAAAAATCTTTCTGTACCCAAAAGAGGATTTATTTTCCTGCTCTTTATAACAGACACAAAAGATACCATGACAGTAAAAGTCCAGAGAAATTACTTGCAGGGCAAATAAGTAAAAAAAGCCCTTCTAGAATTTGCTATGAGCAGGGCAAAACTGATGCTCAGAGGAGGGGTGAGAAGTGAACCTCTGTGGCCAGGTGAGAGGCTTCCTTCAGAGGGAAAGCAGGCCATTCCCAGGTGGATATTAGGCAAGACTTAAATCCAAAGAGTCTCTCTCAGCAAACAGGAGTTTCACTCTATCCACTGTGCTGCTGACAGCCCCTGGCAATGCTGTCGTGAACCAAGAAAAGACTCGTAACAGCCCCATGCTCCAGCTGCACTGCTGCGGGGCTGCTCGTGACACTGGGGCACCTGTGCTTGCACAATGTTCTAGGTACAGGCAGGTGAGGTGTACACATTAATCTTCAAGATTTTTCAGCATCAGATAAATTCAGGTCTCTTCTTACCACACAACACAACCCAACGAGGGACTGGCATCTTGTAACTTTTTCTTCTGAAAAGTCCAAGACTCCTTATTTTTATCTTCAGGGACTTTGTTTTCAGACCTTGACAGTAATATGGTTAATTCCTGAGACACAAGTACATGCACAGTGATGGGGTTTCCCTCTTTAATAAAAGAAAAATCTATCTCTGGTAAGTCATAGCTGTTACGTGTGGCCTGTCCTCATTGTTCCAGCATTTCTAGCCATCCTTGACCTCTACTGGCATCTTGAACTCACTGATACCAGTCACTGACAGTATCAGAGCTAAAAGGTTATGGTGAAAAGAAGCATTTCTGATTACCTGACTTTAAGATGGTGTTTCTATAATACTTTAAAAACAAAACCCAATGAATAGGAGCATTCAGTTTATCTTCTCTGCAGTTATCACTTCTGTCATTCCCCACCTTTCTTTAATTAACATTATATTTGAAGGTCAGGTTTCTGTTGTGCCTCTTGGAGGGAGGAAGGTGGAGAGAACCAGTGTTTCATATCTAGATGGGTCAACACTCTGAATTTATTTAATCTATTTACCATTTAACATTTTAGATGACATTTTTGTCATGTCAGAGCACAGCTTTACAATTATCAAGAAAAACCACTCTAGGGAAGAATGCTAATATACTACTCTGCCCTTGATAGGATGGTGACTGGCAGTATATAAATACCACCGACAGAATGACAGAAATCGTTCTTCTATACTTACCGGGAGGCCTAGGCCAACACACAGAGTGGTGGGAACCCATCTGCTCTGCTGCAGACATTTGATCAACACATTACTAGCTAACAGCTGAGGCTTTTGTAATGTATTTTTTTAGCTTGGCAGGTGCAGAGAACAGGAATGCCTTTAATAGCAGTATAACAAAACCAAAATAAATCAGAGAGGTGAATTGTGAATTAAAAGGTCTTGCAATTCATCTGATTAATCATATAAAGAAACGAATTAATTTATGTAGTAATTGACCTCCTAGATTTCCTACTACAAGCCTGACATCATTAGCTGTGTGTTAATGAGTCCTCTCTTCTGGTGTCATGCAGCAAACACCAGCAAGGAGAGGAGCAGGAGATTGGGCAGCTCATGATTCGGGGGACTCGGTGCTTTCACTGGGGCATGGGGAGGGTTTTGACCAGAAATGGGGGCAGCTCCAGAAGATGCCACGCGGCTTCAGCTCCTCTGGATGCACGCTGTCGCTGTCAGAGGGATGAGCTGCGGCTGACATTTCTAGTCACTGCATTTCCTACTTTTTAAATAATTTTAATTTATACTTCTCAGAAGTTCCACGCTGCACTTCCTGGCTTTGTTCCTCTTGGCTATTTGCTCACAGAAACATTTTCCTCCCATTTCTAGAGGTGCAACTTTTTAACACAATGTTCAAAATTAGCCACTGGAGCACTGAAGCCAAAGGCTGGTCCCATATTTTGATGAATTCAGGGAAGGCCTAAATTTAGATAGAACTACTTTGCACCTAAGTAAGTTTGAAATACAGGTCAAATGTCAGAGTTTATTTCTGTCTAGAAGTTTATCTAATGGCAGTGCCAATGTGTCAGCAGGTTGATGAGGAAATGAAGGCTTACCTTTCATTTTCAAACCAAATTTCTCATACTTCCCATTGCTCTGCACATATTTATCTATCAACACCTCAAGGCAGAAATGTAAGAAACACTTACTTAACTTCAGGCTTATGTCTAAACTCACTGGTGTCTAAGGAGGAATTTAAGTCTTAAACTATTAACAGATCAGGGCATTAATTCCATTATTACAATAAAATAAATTTCACTCAAGGCACCATGTTTTAGACTCTGTGTAGCTGTATGAGAAGTATTTTTTTTCCCTGCAGGTTGGACCAACAGCAGAAATGAAAGCTCCTTCATCCTTTCCATAAAAGCTGAAGTATCTACCTTCCCCCCAGATATCATGCTTTGGATCCAAAAAAAGGAGGTATAAACTTATTGTGAAAAAGCAGCTGCTTTAAAAGCCTCTTTCCCCAAAGATGATAGTCAATGAAATATATTGGTGTGAATTCATGTCTAGGCAGTCTCAGTTGAATTAAAAAGAGGACTATAGCAGCTCAATACAATTTCAGACTTCAAGTTATGAGACAATTCAAGGTTTAAGTCAGTGGTGCTCTGTATTAACATTTTTCTATAGCAACTTTCAAAAACACAAAGGTAAAATAATCACTGTTCCAGAACAACAGATTTCTCTCACGGAACTGTTTGATTCAGTGCAAACTTCCAGTGTATCTTGTGTTTTTGTACATCTGTGGCTTTTTCTCCCCCTTTGGAAGAATACAAAATAAATGCTGCTGAATAGGTCTCTAAGCAATAGAATTTTTTCAATTTTTATATTCCAAATAGTAATGGATTGGAAAAATTAAAAAAGCAATGAGCACATAAGGACCTTGAATTAGCAGTCACCTTAAAACTGAAAAAGCCCAACCTCTGTTATCAATGAGTTGTTATCATTGCTCTATATTTGTATGATTCTGGAAATTAATTTATGGAATCAGCTGGCTTTGAATTTGTCAGAATAAGCTGGAAAAATGCTTGGATTGACTCAAAATTAATATTTCAACAAAAATGCCGACAAAAATTATGCAGCAATAATTCATTTGCAGTTCTGTTGTCCAATGTGTGTGAAACCTTTGATGGGAAAAGGGGTTCGAGGTAGGAAGAGAGTATAATTTAACTAGTTTTCCAAGCTGTCTCGGCTGACTTTGTGCACCCTACCAAAACCAAAGGTGTATAAACTGTGATATGCTTTTAAATCAACTATTAACCCAGAACAGCAGTCCTGTTCCAGGGTATGCGTGTCTGATTTTAATTAGCCAAGACAAACCTTCCCCCCAGTTCATCACACTCAGGTTCCATGTGTCCTCAGCTTTTCTTGGACTGCTTAAAGAGGAGAATGATTATCCCTGATGAGAGGTTTAATTTGTGTCTTAGGATGGTCCCTTTGAAACAGCCTGCAGCAAGGCACTGCACACTCATACTCTTATAAAACCAGAGATCTAGAGTCTGAGGGCTTTGGTGGTATAGTTAAAGGCAAACCTTGGTATTTTGTCCTTGATATCTTCTCCTTGCCGAATTAAAAATAAAGGTGCATTAAACACAAGGAAAGACACCTTTGGGAAAAAAAAAATACAAGGATGAAGGTGATTTTCCATGTGTTATGTGAGGTGGAAGGTGCAGCAGGGGAACAGTGCCCTGGAGGTGGTGATGGAGCCAGGCTGCTGAGGACACCTGAGCCCCAGTCCACCCACTATCCCAAGGAAAGCAGCAGCCGTTGTGGCTGTACCATGCCTGGGGCAGTAGCACTCTTTCCTAGTGACTGATAGGGGCCTGGGAGCTGCGAGTCCTACCAGTGCTTCCGAGCAGATCCTTAACCTCGGATATTTTTTTTCAGGAGAGTCAGCATTATTTCCTTCATGGTCACTGCTGAGCACTACATAAATCCATATCCACACTGTGATTAATGGCTCTTTCGTACCAAAGGATGGGGTTAGATAATGTCTTTAATCACTGTCAAACTTTATAATTTTCCCACTTTCTCTTTCTGTCTCCTGTGAAGCTTCTTCATGGCGAAACCTAATGAAAGCTGCCACTACATGCTGGATGGACTGCCAATGAACTTCAGATGATACATATCATACCTTTAGCCCAGCCTTCCCACATAGCTACTGAAAACTGAGCATCACAGGTCTGTAATTCTTTGTAAAAGTGTGATGAATCAGGTTCTGCTTGTTTCTGTTCCTTGGCTGGGGGTGAACATGCAATACAGAAATAGAAAGTCAACAGTGGCTTAATGGCATAGATAACAAAGGTCATCTTCCACAGCTGACTGCAGTAAGCTGGTTTCTGGCTCTGGCATTTGATGTTTCCTTCAGCTTGGATCTTCACTCACTCTTATGTGGGAATCACCTCGGGATGAAGGTTAGGTTTTGTTAAGTATGAAAATGCAAGAAATTGCAGAGTCACAGAGCCAAGTATTCACAGACTGGCCAATTACCTCATCTCTTGAGATCAGTGAGAAGCAGCCTCAGACACAGCTGTAGGTATGGTCCTGCTATGCCTGGCTGGGAGAGATCCCCCACCCAGTGCAGATGGCCAGTAGCCACCCCAGGGTAGACACAGCCTTAATTGCGATGCTGCTGCGGATCTGAATCCTCAAGCACAGCCAGACATGGATTTGTCCTGCCTGACTTTAGACTCCCCACTGGGATGCCAAAATCACCCTCTGGTCCCTGCAGCAAGAGAGATGTTTCTGCAGCAAGCAGCAAAAAGCAATTTATTTTCCTGGTTTTCCCATTGACGTGAACAACATCAGCATGCCAAAGACAGGCAGGTCTCAGGAGGGCTCTCTGTGCTTTTACATGAGTATGTACCTTTAAGCCTGGCATTCCTCCAGCTTTCAACCCTCACCCTCACTTGCCTCCTCAGAGGTATGGCATGGTGCCATTATTCCCTTCGCCTTTCTCTCAGCATCCAGTGCCATACTCAGGGAAGCCAAGGATGCTGCAGCTTTGACCAGGCCTTCTGCCCGGCCAGGCGATGGAAAGACAAATTCCTGCTCTCACCAAGAAATAACTGGCACTCAGTTATTTAGTTTTCCAAGGGATAACAGTGTAGAAAGGTTCCCACTTTTTAGTGGTTTTGTTGTAAAATTACTCATCCCAGGTTTAATGTTTACATTTGCCACCACTGGCCCTGTGCATGCTTTCAGGGAGGGAGACAGACAAAACGTAATTCTGTTACATGCCACATATTGAGCTTATGCCTTTCTAAATAATTTCTTTTTGATTCTTTTCCACACAGCAGTGGAAGAAAGTTCCCAGAGTCTTGTGAAACTTCTGCGCTGGGGTTTTTTTAAATACAGTTAAAGACATGATTTCTGTCGCTGAGAAAATATTTGCTAAACCCCAAATTTGCGACTGAAGTTTCCCATCCTCACGCAACTTCATTTTCAAAAGCACATCTGATTGACTCCAAGTGGAAATCCATTCTTAAACTTCTGAAAATTTGTAATAACTCTAATTACATTTTAATATTTGATAGGTTTTATAATTGCAGAGAAAGTATTGACATCAATGCTGAGCCTGATATAACTCTGCCATCCCTTACAAGACCATTTGTTTGATGACAATGTTAGTTGTTATTACCCATGATCTGAGATGGACAATAGTGACATGTTTTATTCAAAGGACAGGAATTGTCAGTGACTTTGGAATGGGCTGTAGAGAATGAGAATATTTAGTAACTCTAAAAGACTTTGCTCTCACAGGCTCCCATGATGCCAGCTCAGGTCAAACCTGTGTATGGACTGTAAGCAGATATAGCCAGTTAGGGAAAAATACAGAGAAAGCTACAGTAAAACTTAAATCAGTGTATAAATAAATCAGGCACACTTCAAATTAAGCCTTGTTGTCCTGGAGCTCCTTAAAGATGTTCACTGAGTACTCTGTGTGTGTACATGTATTTGCTGAATACAAATGTCCTGAGCGCTTTCTGCAGTCAATTTTTAACCTTCACATGTCCCCAGCTAGTTAATAAAGATATTTGATATTCCAGATTTAAACAGCACTGATGGTTGATGTTTTCTGGATGGACACATAGGGTAAGGAGGATTATTTCCATTCCCTGCCTGATGTATGCAGTGATTGGTATCCAGGTTAGTACAAGGGTAAGTCTCCAGTAAAAGGGCTGCAGGTAGATGTTTAAATACAATTCTGCTCTGAAAATCCAAGGAGTCAAATCTATACCTTCTCAGACAGAGTACATAAGGCTCCCCGGGGGACACATCCATCTCCACAGGCTCTGTGCCAAGCTGGCTCCTTGACATAGCCCAGCATAGCCCAGCAGGACATGGCAGCATGCCCTTGACCTGCCAGCACAGAGACCAAGGACACTGATCTAAGACCAGTGCAAGGTCACTGCTGCTCACCGTGCCGCACCAGATGTGCCTGGACAAGTGTATGATAAATACGAGCACTCTGTCACTGGCCCTGTTTTTCCAGTCATTCAAAGGCAAACAGTTAAGACTGATCTTTATAGCTAAGACGTTTTTGCCCTTGTGTTTGTATTAAGAGCCCACCAGTGGTGAAGCACCGTGCAGTACACCTCTGTGCTCCCACTCTGCACTGCACTGTGGCTGGCTGGTGAATGGCCCTTGCAGATGCCATTAACTTCCAGTGTGAGAATTTTGTCCGTAATACCCTGAGATCTTTTACCTTGCTAGAAACTGTTTTGCAAGATGGAATGACATCAATTTTTCTGTACTAGGCTGGTTGCCTGATTCCTCCCAGCAACCATAACCATGAACATAGAGTGTCCTTGAAGGCTGGAGTGAAGCAACACCAACCTTAGAGCGAAGGGGCAGCCGGAGTAATCTCTTTCCAGACTTTCTTCTGTGCAATTCCATGGGCTTAGGACCAAAGTACTAAACTGTATGGCTTTGCTATGTGTTTGTAACACGAAAAGGAAAAGACAGCATTGATCCTGAAAGTGGGCTGGGGGCTGAAAGGGACCCCTCCATGGACAGCTGGAAGGGCCTTTCCACTCTCCACTTGAGTCCTGCCCTGTCCCACAGCTCAGCTGCCTGTATGTGCCAGGCAGTGCTCTGTGTGGGCTTTGCCTTGCAGAAGAGAGGGCCCATGGGATACCTTTGAAGACAGGATCAAAGCGGCAATGAGCCATACACTCTTTTGATTCCTTAATCGTGCCAGCTCCCCTCCTGCCTGGCTGTCATGCCATGGAGCACACACACTGTAAAAGCATTCCCAGCTTCAAAGCTCCCCTCCTTGGCAGCCCATTTTCTTTTTCTCCTGCTGAGCTATTCCTGGTAATAGAGGGACAATTACAGCTGCTTACCTGAGCAGCACCATACAGCAGTCTTGTTCATTGGAGACAGGCAGGGCTGGGGGAAACACACACAGTGCAGACCTGCTCTGCAGTTCCAACCTTTCCCATCCGATGTTTTGGAGGGCATAAATGGTCTTTCTTGGCTCAGAAAACTCTTGAAACATTAGAAGAACCATTCTTCCTTGTGTGGTAGCTCTTGAATCTGTGAGGGAAACTTCTTTTCTTTTGGGTCCTTTGAGGGTGGAGGGAGTATCTGGCAATTAATCTCTTTTTAGAGGAATCATTTGCTTGACATACTATTGTGTGGGGAACTTCATTGGGGAAAAAATTGGCTTCAAAGGCAAACAAACAAAACCCATTTGATATTATAAACTGAAAAGTCAGGCCAGCAGGATATTTTTGTTGAAAGAATTTTCGCCTGGCATTTGTTATTTTAATTATTTTTTTTCTTTTTTGCTATAGAATTTGCAATGGAAAAAGTCCTTCAAAGTGAAAAGCATTGAAATGGAAGTTTCTACATGTAATATACTCCGAATATTCAGATTTTTAGTGCAGGATTTGCCTTTTCAAAGTATTGTAATTTCATTTTCAAATGTATTTTGTTTTTTATCTATGATAATTTCACATTATTTATTTACCTGTCAGTAATGATGTACTATAAACGTATACTGGCTTTTGATAAAGAAAACCATCTAAAAACCCCACTGAGATTTGAAAGTAAGAAAAAAGATCTGGTTTATATTATACATTTTTGAAGCAATTTTTTAAAATGTGAAGGTCTAAGTTTGAAATTCAAAGTCAGTTTGAATGACTCAGTCCAATATTTTCACAGCACAGCTTTCCTCCTTTCAGCAATGGGAACAGGCACTACAGCTTACATGAAAGCAGAAAATTCTCAGAAGACTAACATTGTAATTCATCTTGGAACAAAAGTTGAGACTCTGCAACTGATTCCTGTTATGGCAGTGCAAAAAATTAACAAAGATAACTAGAAGATAAATAGCAGTAGTTAAGGCAATCTATTCAAATGTATCATGGTGCTGTTGGTAAGTATTGGTATCTGCCAACCAGCAAAATCAAAATTCCTAAGAACTGGAATTGCCATAGTATCACCAGATTGTCTGCCTTGTTATTGGAGGGGAAAAAAACTAAAAGAAATAAAAATGTAAATTTTGGAATCATAAAACAAGACTTACAAACTGCACAAAAGTCTGGTTAGATGCAAATGTGAAATGAAACAAATATGTCCCTGGTGATACCCATCTGACCTGAGCTGTGCACAGGCTCACCCCCTTGCAATGGAAACCCCCCTCTCAAAGAGGAAACAGGAGCAGCATATCTGACTGGTCTAAGCAGACTAGATGACCAAGCAGCTTGTGAAACCTGGAAAGAGCATCAGCTCTTATTGTCTCCTGTGAAATAAAGACCCTAAGGATGGCCATGTCTTCCACAGGTGTATTTTGAACAGTGACTACTCCCTGCACTGTAGGAAAGGGCTCAGCTGTGCCATAAAACCAGTCTGAGCACTTCTTCCAGCAAGGGCGACCACAGCAGACACCAAGGAGATCTTCTGGCACTGCTTGGGGGTTTGGATACCTTCCCTGAAGGCTGAGAGGGCACCTGAAAGCCACCTCATTTCTCAGGGGTCAGTCTAAGGATTGTCCATCTGATTAATATATTTTAATGAACAGGATTCTTTCCTCTTTGACAGAGAAAATGATTTTGATGTACTGATAACTCCTCTGTTGAGTCTAACACTTTGTGATGGCCCAGGGAACCATGGGCACACTACTTTGCTAAAAAATACACTCCTAATGAGTCCTTTTCATTAAGAGGAATTACATATCCTGGTTGGAGAACGGCATATCACCTCTAGAAAAACTGTAAGGGACGTCAGTGTTTTCTCTCTCAGTTACAGCCAACTCTTTTGAAGCTGTAGTGGGTGGGAAGTGGTGAAGTATCAGCTTTTGGCTCTACCGAGCTTATTGACTGCTTCGGAAACTTTGTGTCAAAACCTTAATGTCGTCTGAACACAGTTTTCAGAATTTAATTGACACAAACACAATATAGAAGAGTTCAAACATGCAGGAGGAGACAAGAGAAATGACAGGTAACACTTAATGGACTGCAAATGCATTAAGGCTTTGTGCTGAGTAGCAAGAATATCACTCAAGAGTGATGGTCGCTGGCAAATGTCCCTTTCAGAGTTGCCTTCCCTTGGCATCCTGCTTTGTGTGGAGGTGGAGGATAGCAACAACACATCATTATAAAATAAATAGCTTTGTGCGTTGTGAATGGAGGATATCATGCTATATGCAGTCATGAAAGCAATTGAATGATTTCTTTCTCATGAAAGAGACGTTTTTAGGGTTCTGTTCATAACTTCGCTTATGGCTACCATATGCTCAAGAACTTAAGTAAGTCTGCTTTTTTTTGTGCTCTTTTCAGGAAATCAGAGATGTGTCCTCAAACCCCACTCATTACAGGTATGCAGCAGCAGCACCCAGAGCAGGTACTTCAGTCTGGTGAAACTCTTCTTCCAGAACAGATCTGGGGATACACAACCTCCACCTCTGTCATATTAAAGGCAGAAAAGCTTAAATGGCTCTCTAAGCAATGCAAGTCTCCATCTCCCCTTGTTTGTGGACAAACCTTATTACAAACAGAGGGACAAGCAGCCGGTGAAACAGGGATCCCTTTCTGATTCAGCCGCTATCACTGACTTCACTGCTGCCTTCATCTCCCTGCTGCTGGAAGCACCCCTCAAACCAGACCTCTTCCCATTACACATATTTTTCCCCCAGAAAGTCTAACAGCATCCCTCGGCTTCTAAAAAAGCACTATCTCTATACCCTCACAAGTAAACTGCTCATACTAACCCAGCTCCTGCAGCCTGCTGTGGGTTAGTGGTGGCACAGCTGAGGTTCCCCAGGGAGGGTTAAAAACCTATTGAAATCCTGTACTAAAGCCTTCAGCAGGAAAGGGAGGTAAATGTACCTTTCTATTCTCTCTAAGGTACTTATACCCTATCCATTGCCCTAATAATTTAAATACACTGTAGAGAAATTAAAAACATACACCTTGGCACACATAATATTAATTTTACTTGATGGTATCATCCACTGAAATGGTGCAAATAATTGATTTTATTTCAGTGGATTATACATGTTTCTAAAACAGTTTCAGGCTTACCCAATGCTTTTATTCAACATGAATGGAATATTTTAGTCCACTTTCACAGTATTTAGTTCTTTTTTTACCATCTTCTTAACATTTAGGTAAATTACAAGGTATTTTACACTTAATAATTTGAAGAATTGAAATCAGTCACTTTGAAAATACATAAATGGAGCACTTAGACATTTCCAAAAGTATAAATGGTTATTATTTCCACTGAAACTATCCACTTCCTCATGTGGACAGCTACTTCACTTCCCTCCCTGCTCCCTCTTTTTTGTTTAGAAAAGAAACTGGAGTCCACAAATTCATCAAAATGTA
Organism: Psittacus erithacus; assembly: GCA_009867235.2. NCBI lineage: Eukaryota > Metazoa > Chordata > Aves > Psittaciformes > Psittacidae > Psittacus > Psittacus erithacus. The sequence goes on from WYDI02012643.1 coordinate 43,865, forward strand.
TTCACTGCCCTGCTTCTGTATGTATAATTCATTTTTCCACAGATGATGATTTTTTTTCTTACCTAAATTTTCTCTCTTTACCTCAATTCTGAGGAGAATGCATTCAGAGGATCTTTTGATGATCCCGTCTGGGACTGCTGATGAACCTCTAAGCCCTAGCTCTGACAGAGCTTTTCTGGATGTGCTTTCCTGAGGAGAAGCATGATTGTCAATGCGCTTAACATTGAGCATATACTTAAGTGCCTTTCGGAGTTGCTGCCAAATGCCTGTGATGCTTTTATCACTGTGCATTGTCCAAGTCCAGAATTTAAAAGAATAATTTAATGGCCAGTGCATCACTCTGCTTTGAATGCTGCACATCTTGCTGTCAGCCTGCGACTGGTTCCCAGCCAGCCACTTGCTCCTGCTGCTCCAGGAGCTGTGTGCATGGCTGGCTCATGAAAGCCATGGCTGACAAGCCATTTCCCAGCCCCTGATATCCCCATAGTCCAACCTCTCTCCTCACTCGCCCTTCGCTTTTTGGATAGGTGATTCTGCAAAAATAAATTACCTCCTTGTAAGTTTGCAAAAGTGCGTCTTTCTGCCAGCATGGATCCCAGCACATCAGGATGTCTTGTCACCTCCTTCCACCTTGAGGGTGCAGGTCATGACTTGGGACACCACCTGATCTGCTCCTCTGGGCCAGATGAATCTGTGCACTACCTGAACGCTGCTGCTCTCATCCCATCTTTTGGTGTAGTCCATGTCTTAGCAGAGTCTCTGTCCCTCCAGTGTGTATCCTCAAAAAGCACAGATGGGTGGCTGGGAGGCATTGGGCCATGGCCTTGCCTGGCTTGGTGGGCTGGGCAGGATATGGGAAACCAGTGCACACAACACAATGAAGCATCCAATATGAAAGATAGGTGTGAGGGGTTGATGAAAGGTCCAGACAGGGCTGTGAGGGATGCTCGGACCTCACAGGTCATTTGGGGGGAGCTATGTGAGAAATGGCTAAAGTGCAGTGACAAATGAGGGAAGCACCAGGAGATCTGTGGGCTGCATGACCTTGCAAGGGCATAGCACCAAGCTGCCCATGATGCTGCATTAGGCTGAAGTTATGCAGAAGACAGCACTGGAAATACCAGATTTGGGTACCAGCGTGGCAGGATGGGCACCAATGGGGAAAATGTAATTAGGGGTCATTTGGAAGGGAATTGGGATGGAAGAAAGTAGATACAAGAGCAATGAAAAGGAGACTTAAGGAGCAAAAAAGGGGAAATAAGATGTGCAAATCATCGGTTTAATGCAGTTTTGGTGTCCCTGCCGGGTACAGTCAGTACTGTAGCCCAAATGAGAACACAGCTTGTGGTCATGCCCCTGCCATGTGTCATACCTGCTCCTGTGATCATGAACCAGGGAAGGTGCCCAGGGTGCAGCTGGCTTGGGCATCCTGTGACCTCCATTCCAGTGCCTTCTCCAAGCTGGTGGCATCAGCATACCAACTACTGCTTCATGGCAGGTTAGTTACATCTCCTTCCTGAAGTCTTTATTGTAACTTTTGTCTTGTTTCTTTAAAGAATTGCTGGCATGACAGAAAATACAATAAAATTAAAATTCAGGGTCTATCTCATTCATATTTGCTTGCAAATAACAAGCACTGTGGAAACACTACCCAAGCAGAACAGAGATTTATTTTCAAGCGTGTGAGCAATTTAAGGTCATTTACTTAAAATTACCTTCATGAAACAACGGTGATGCTTCTGCATTACTCCCTCCCTTTAAGGCCACTTTGCATTCAATCCATCTTACTGTTCAATAGAAATAGCTTACTCCTACGTCTAAGTAACCGATTGGGTTAGAGCCTGCATCTCAAATGCCATCCTGTCACTAGCAATGAATGCCATTTTTAGATCTCTCATTCCAAGGGAAGGTCAGCCATTCTTATAAACAATAGAAGGAGAAAATAGCCCAATGTTCACTTTATCCTTTTGTTGAATTTTAAAGGGGAAAAAGCAATCATCAGTGTTCCAAGGCAATTTATAATATTTTAATATAGTTAAATCTGGCAATATCAACAAAATCTGGCAATAAGTTTTTATTCTCCAAATGTGATTATACATTTGTGGCAATGGCACAGTAACATTGTGTAAGGACATCAGATAAGAAATACAGCTTGTTGAAATCTGAATTTCAAGTCCTTACAAGCACATTTTTCAGAAGAATTAAACTTTCTCCAGAAAACAATAATAATAAACCCCCCACAAATCTGTCAAGTATATTCAGCTTTGTCTAGTTTATTGGGAAGCACCCTTCAGGGTCTGGTATATTTTATCAGGAAAGACAAGCCCCCTCAGAAGGTATGCCCCCAAGAACTGGACCAGTATTTTTGGTTCCTTGCCTCTCCTCTATGGCCCTCTAGGCAGCTAACAGAGATTAGCCTGTCAGCCCAGCCAGCTAAGGTGTGGGGCCAAAGTGGAGCCATATGAATACCATCAGTGGGCATTGGAGGAAATTCACTGTCAAATGTACTTTAAGATGCCCAGGGTTTTCAGGCAGATCTCCAGTACTTCCATAACCACTTGCTATCTACCTTTATCGAACCCTTCCCAGTCAAGCTTACAAACTTAGTCACTCTTCATTTGAGATTTTAGCATTTACTTGGGTTTTTTAACTTTTTGCCAGCATCCCCACAGGTTTTGGAGGCGATGATCTTGAAATTACTCATCACTTACCTCCTTACAGAAGAGATAATATGGAGCTGCATGGCCACTGGCAATGGAATGTCATTGTGATTTCTTGTCAGTCGTTTTTTTAGCGATTTTTGAGAGACAGAGGAAGGGGAGGATTTGACATCAGCCTTGTAAGACACAGAACAGAGCTTATTATTCATAATATAAAATATTCTGCATGAGAAAATACAAGAAATAAACCCATCACAGCTGTATTTATGGTGGTGGCATACACTTTTTGTTACCTGAACCAAAAGCAACCAAAAAGGAACTCCATAAGTCTGAAGACAGAGGAAGAAAAGTTCCATTTTGGGTAACTTGGAAATCATTTGTCAGGCTTAGGGCCAAAAAGGGAGCAAAAACCAAGTACAGACTGATCTGGGTGAAGTCTTGTATAAAATGATTTTGGTTTTGCATGATGAAATCAAATAAGCACATTACATCGTTATCACTAAAATGCAGCAAATGTCCCTGGAGCTCATTTGATGCCATCTGCCATGATGGAAATGTCTCTCTTGTGTCTCCAGCCCAGGTGAGGTAAATCAGCACTGAAACAGATTCCTTTCTGGCACATGGATGGCAGTTGAAAATACTGCCTGGATGAACTGCACTAATCAAGCTTGTTGTCTGTGAATGCTATTGAACACAGCAGTTGAGGACATCAACTGGGCAGTGAGCAACCTTTACTGGGAATAGCTTACCTCATCACTTCAGTGCTTCATCACTTGTTAATTAGGTGCTTTTCCCCCTTTGGTCCTCATGCAGAGCTCAGCTAGCGCAGATGCAATTTCTGCACGTGTGTTATGCAAGTATATTACTCCTGAGAATGAACATGATTGTTAGAGAGAAGTTTTGAGCATTTGGGAGGATATACAAATTCTGGTCAAGCTCTGGCTCTTAAGCATTTCCCCTCTTGTTTCTACAGCATGTTCAGACTATTGTCTTTATCCTTTCCATTATATTTTTCAAAAATCTGGTTTTTTTGTTTTGGTTTGGTTTTTTGTTTGGTTTGGGTTGGGTTTGGTTGGTTTGTTTGTTTTTTTGTTTTTTTTTTAATTCCCTAGATATAAATAGCCACTTACCAGATTAGACATCTTAGTGTGCAGTGAGCTGTGATTCTGTGGCTCTGTCTGAACATGTATGCTCAGTATGAAAAAATCTGTAGTTTCAGATATCATTTGGTAAATGGAGAGTGTTAAGGAAAGAAACAGAATTCACACAGGACCCATGTCTACTTAAAATTGCCTTTTGCCTGGAGCCCAGGTCAGTAAGTCACATATGGGTGCAGTGTATAGGGGTGACACCACCCGCTCTGTCCAAGGAAAACCTAACCTGCAGTCTGGGTAGTGACTCAATGGTAAATCATAGCATAATGCAGCCCTGGATAGACTCTACAAAGCAAATTTATTCGAAGCATTTCATACTGAAAAACCTGATTACCATTTACCATATGATGCCTTTCTATCATTTCTGGAGTATCAAAAGGCTTTATTGTAGATGAGATCAAATAAATACAGCAAAAACATGAAAGAACAGCACAGTCATATCCTGATGCATACTCTACAGACTATTGCCACCAGTTGACAGTATGTGCCAATATTTTTACTAACTCTCCTTACAAATCATAACTGAAGCAGGCAGGAAGAAAACAGCAACCTAGAAGAGGTGTTTAAGAAAGCCCTGGGAAAGGAAAAGAACAGAAAAGGAGAGCTGCTGAGCTGAATCAGCATGTGGACTGTAGCTGGAACAAAAGGATTCCTCAGTTCATGCCAAAAATACACACCAGTGCTGCTGCTTTTTTAAGCTTAACATTCCTAGGTGACTTTTCTTTCTTCCAAACAGTCTTGTGGGAAGCTGCATGGGTTCAAGTATGGGTAGCTGTCACAGCCATCACTTTCTCCTCATTTCAAGGGTTTACTTGGAGAGGAGCTTGCTCTTTGGTGAGCCGGGAGAAGTGGTGCCCTCTGAGGCTCTGTCCTTCCTCAAGAACACCCTGGGGCTCTTCTCCAAAGGACTCCTTGCTTGTAAATACAGTCCCTTTTTCTTGTCTCCCTTCTTAGTGCTAACAGGTCCTCAAAGCTCAACAAGATCAGCATCAGCTGAAGATCCCAGTTGCAGAGTTATCTTTCATCTAGGTGGGGTATGATCACAGTGCTGTTATATTTTAGATGACTCATTGTGCAACAATCAATACTATTAAAATGCCCCAAAAAATCTCAAGTGACCAAAAGACTATATTTCTTGTAGCATAATTAGGCTGTAGGACTCATTATCACAAGGAGTCACTAAGCCCAGAAATTTAACAAGCTTCAGAAAGGACTGAGCAACCATACCACTAAAAAGGGAAAACTAAAATCAGCAGGCTGAAGAAATGCAAAGAATCTTCTTAAGTTTCAGGTTTAAATGAACATTTATGAATTAGGGACTTGAAAGAGGCTTGTCATGGGGGCTAAGATGACACCTACCCACCTCAGCAGGATGGTGACTGCAGAGGAAGAAATGGGTCCATTTTCCAAACTGTGCTGCTGCTCTCTGCAAGCTCTATTTTTCATCTAGCAGAAAGTTTCTAGTATCAGAAAACCAAGGAAAAAAGGAGCAAAATGCAGGAAGTCTACATGTAAGACTTATTTTTATGGTGTGGATAGGGAAGTAGAAATCTCTAAGTTCTCACTGGAGGAGGATTGCACCTCTGTTTCCTACAGCCTTGGCTGGTTATTTAGCAAGGAAGCAGCCCCCGCTAATCTTCTCCTGCACTGTGTGGTAATGACCTGGACAATATTTTTGCTGATGTCATTATAATGCACAGCCAAATCATCGATGTATATCAAATTCCCATGCAGGACTAGCTACCATCCATCAGTACTGCTCACTGATTGTGAATTACAGTAAGTTTCCTGAAGAAAAGTCACTCAGGAGAAACTGTTCTCTTCTTAGATAATACATAGGTGACTCCGTGCCACGTTTGTTTGTGTTTTTCTTGGCTGTATAAGCAGACCTTAGTTATAAAGCTGAAGCTAGCTCACTTTTTTCCAGCACTTCAAAGAACATCACCAATAACAATCTTTTAGAACCTAAACATGTTTGATATCTTGCTAAACCTAAAGCAAATAGATCTAAGGAACCAGCAAGCTGAATCATGAAAAAAATACAGTATACACACTAGCAAAAATCAAGGTAGAAAACCAGCTTTTGCATCTGAGCAAAGTAATAATTGTGACAATTTTGGCTTCAAACTGTATTTGCTTTTAACAAAACAAGATTTTTAGTGGAATAACACTGTCCCCTGGAAACAGGTGCTGTTTGATGACATTCACATGAAGCATTTCCTCATTTAGGGGCATTTAATTACCTCAGGATTATGAAATATAAAAATTAATATGCCCATATAGAAAAGTTGAGAGAAAATAATGTCCTTTACTCTATGGCTTTGCTGACTATGGGTCAGTAGCAAATTAGATTGGGATTTAATTTTTCCCCATTGCAAAAAGGGTTCAATCAGTTATATCATGAGATGATATTATTAATGCAATCACAGTTTAAAAGAAACCAGCCCTAAAGGGAAATGCCAAAATGAATTCTTCATATAGTAACAAAGGAAGCCAGCAGACTCCTTCACAACGAGTCACGTCTGCACTAAATACAACCCTGACGTTTCATAAGCTTCTAAATCAGTATGCTGTTAATATTGCAGATTCTATTTGTATAGCTAAACTCGCTAAAGGCTCCAAAGGCATTCAGAGTGTCACGAAAAGAATGTATAAGATTTGTTATTACATCGAGTTACAAATATAAACTGGGAAAGTATAAAATAGTCAATTATTTCATAATGTATCCACCACTCAGGCATTTAGGTACTTTTCCATCTTAATTAAGAGGCAACAAACTGTAAAAAGTTTCAAGGAAACATTTACGTTTTCTTAATCAAAGCATAAAATTAATCTGTGAACACATTACTGCATGGTAAACTAGTGATCTTTTCAGAAAAAAACATTGAAAGGGTCTGAAAAAAACAATTTAGGTTTTCTATGTCTCTTTCCCCTGGAAAATGTGAGGTTTCTGAACCCGGTCCCACTTCCAGCGATGCAAGAAGGTGGCACATACCCCAGCAACACCAGTTCTCCAACTGGTACAGATCCTGCCAGAGTCCCCTTTTGCCATTGCAGCACTTTCTAATTCTAATCAATTCCAAAGGCAGTAATGAAGTGATTACAGAAATAATAGGCAGCTGTGGAAAAGAGGCCTGTGAGGGCTATAGAGGGGATAACTGTCCATTTGCTGTCCCCAGGCAGACCTGGGCTCCCTGGGGTGAAGGGAGCCTTGGAAATGACAGAGACACATGCTTGCATTAGCCTGTGTATAAGGCATTGTGTCAGGTTTCGAAACTGCGAGATTAAGATTTATAGGCAAGGTGGTTTAGGTCATAGCAGAGGTTTCTAAAGTGTATTTGTAGTCATCTATTTTCCTTCTCCTGCTCACTTCTGTTGAGCTGGACTCAAAGCATTTATGGAACAGGATTTTATCATTGAAGGATATGAAAATTCATATCAATAGAACTCTCTGATCAGCATTTGCTCTTTAAATGTAAAAGAAATAATATATTATTACATAATAATAAAGCAATGACAGTCATGATGGTGCATAAGCCTTTTCCAGGCATTCATTTAGGATGCCATGCAACTGCCTGATAATGTAAGGGACCTCATGAGCCTAGGAGTCCAGGGCCTCCTGCTCCAGGTTGATATTTCAGAAAAAGGAAGGTATTTGCTGTTTATCCATAGATTTATTATGAAAGTGCTTATGACTAGATTACAGAAATAATGAATTGGTTTTAATCTTAGTCCTGGGGCCTTTGAAACCAATGACAAGGGTTCTGCTGACTTGAACTGAAAAACCTCCCGGTTTTGAGACGCCGTTGCATGATCTGCAGAGCACAGGCTAAAAATATGTATGAAAGGATTACAAAGTATTTGTGTTTAATTTTAAAATGTGTGGAAAATCACATTAATGCAAAGAGTCAGCAAAATGTATGTGTACCACTTGACTTCAAATCTCAAGGTTCACTTACATTCTTGAGATTTTTATAAACTAAACCCCCATATACATGCACAAATTTCTCCACTGTGCAAAGGTTATGGTTCTTTTGTCAGCTCCGTTTCTTGTTTATTCAGAGTTTGAAACAGATATCCTAGAGCATTTTTTCCCATTTGTGACTCAAATCTTGTTCATACACAAAATATACAGTCATGATTATGTTAAATTATTTATTAACTATATTTAACAAACACCAGCTGATCTATGTACTTTGAATGGAGTCTGACCTGTTGTCTCTGAAAGACATGACAATCTTCCCCCTTGGCTTCAGTCAATTCTGGACACCTATCATTTTGTTTTCAGTACTAATTCTTCTGTGCTAGGATGTGTCCCCATTTGGCATAACTAAATGTGATATATATTTGTTAAGTACTTCTTTGAAATAAAAATACGATTTCTCTTCCCTTTTAAAGATTTTAAATGGCAGAGCTTCTAACTTGCTTTGCCTGGTGAACCACTGAAAGAAATTAGAGCATAAATATATATGACATCCACATTATTAGCAAATATATTCATTAACAGAAGTGCCATCACAGTGAATACCAAATAAATTAACAATGACAGGGCAATAAATTAAAGTGTTTATAAATTTCTTTCTCACAGCTTACAAAGTCAAGACAAATTCCTGACCTTTGATGTAAAACTTGACAATCACTGGTAAGTCAAACATGAGATTGTCAATATTCAGTGCCACAACTGAGACCTTTTCACCCTGAAGATGTAACAGATAACTTTCTAAGAATTTCTGAGTGGATTAACATTCATTACCATCCATACTTCATGAAGGAATAATGTCAGTAGAAAATAAGCTCATTTCCATTCTGGACAATTCCTGGTTTATTCTTGCCATCTCTATGATGATATGTTTACATGGTATAAGTTGTCTGTTTAGTAACTCACCACTTTCTCCTTGTTCTTGGGTAGTCCAAGCAATGATACGGCACCAAACCTCTCCTCTGGGCTCTTTTGGTTCTCAAGTGAGCTGAAGACACCTGAAGAAGGGATTTAGAGGTGAAACAGGGACCAGTTTCCAGCTTTTATGTATATTTTGTGTATCTAATCTTGTAGAGGAAAACAAACTACATACCAGTCAGGTTGCAAGCTTCGTCCTTTTCATTTTGTTAGTTGAACTTACTGTCTCACTCTGTGTCAGTAAGGGGTTATTCTTCCAAAGGAAGAGATCTCAGCCTTTTTCTGGTAAAAAATCCTGAACCAGAGGTGCTAACCCCTATTTAACAGTTTTGATATTCTGAAAATAAGTTTGCTTCACTTTATTAGCTGCCACATACCATGAAAGAAGTCCACAGACAGAGTGAAAAGCAGAGCTTGGCCTGACTAAGGTTTCCAATATTTTAGACACAAACAAGTGACAAAGCTAGGCTAAGGATAACCACGAGACCAGTGAAATATCTAGGTGTGGGAATCATTTCAGATCAGACATATGCTAATGAGAGAGGAAAAACTGGGCCATCTCTTCCAGGCTGGGCCAGAGTAATGGTTCTATAACAAAAACATGGGTGCAAAACCATCATGACATCGTCACGCTTATTCCTGTACAAGAACAAAACCCATCTTCAGAATAATATCCAGCTGCCTAGCAAGGAATGGAAAGCTCATTCTGAATTATGTACATGTGCCTTGCACTCCTATTTGCATATGTCTAACACAGCCACAACCTATGTGCAAAGTGCTGCATGAATCATCAGCATCACCTTCAGCAACAGCAGCTGTTGGCTGCTGGAGCACAGAAACACTTGCAAGAGGGAGGACTCAGCTCACCCATCTTAGTCACTCAACTATTAGGTCTTTAGTAGAAGATAAATATAACTTTGGAAATAGCAATTTATTTTTCCCATTTTCTGGTCTTTGAGTTTGTTATGATCAGGCTAAATCATATACCCTCCTCTCTAATCCCAAACAGCTTGCTAAAGCCCTTCAGTGCACCTGGTTGTGGCAGGAAAACCTGACAGTGGTCAGGACATTCCTGGCGACATTTATCCTTGTATCTTTGTTCTAGTGGGGTTGAACAGTCACACCTCAAGTGAGGTGTATCCAGGAGGGGGCGGACAGAGGAGGCAAGGCACAGCAAAATCCAGGAGATTACAAAGAGCCTGCTGCAGAGGTCAGCTCTGCTGGTTGACAAGTGACCAGCCCGATGACAGGGGCTTTCAGTGCTGCCCTCGAGGTCTGAGCAAAGCAATGCAACAAGGTCAGCCAAAGCTCATCTCGCACACCACTTCAAGCAGCGGCAGGCAGAAGGCCCAGGCAGCACAGCTGCGGGAGGCCTTCCTCTGCTCTATATTGTGTGCTCTTGTTCTCATGCCATTCCACCATGCTGGAGGTGAGTCAGACCTCAGCTGTGCCGAGATAACTCACTCTGGTGGCAAAACCCCATCTCAGCATGCAGGCAGTGCTGGGGACATTTGCTTTCCTCTCCCCTGTGCTCCTTTGTCCCTTACCCCCCTTGGCTGTTCAAGCATTTGGACTGTATAATAGCAGGAGTTAAGCATCACTGTGATCTGTGTGCCAGCACTGGCTCAGTGAAAAGCTATGGAGCATGGGAGCACTAAGAAAACAAACTGCTATTGCACTGCTTGAAGAGACCAGCAGTGCCCAAGTCCTGTGGCTCAGGGCTTTGCCTTTTGCAGCTCCCAGGAACTGCAGCATGCATGGGTAGTATGGGGCACTGTGGAAAGGCAGTGAGGTTTTACAGCTACATTATACCCAGCTCACAGGAGCCGTGGCTGCTCCAAAGGAATGAGCTGTGAAAGAACCCATCTATTAAATGTATGAAAAACATGGATTTTCCTCTTAGCTAGCTGATTTTTATCTTTCTTTACATAAATGTTTGCAACTGCATAGATCCCTCAGATTGTACATGCTGGGCCATGAGGCTCTGTGCTGCTACAGGTACTTTTCTTGGTCACCACCATGTCCTGGGGAAGCTTCTGGGCAGGACAGCTTTGCCTCTTCAACACCCTTTTGGGGTGTAGGGTGAGTACAACGGAACTTTTGAAGTGAGGGCACCTCTCTCCTCAGAGGAGAGAAGTTTTTAAGCTCTAAAGGATAACACTGGCATCGGTTCAAGCTTTATGTACAGTTTTTTCCCTAGCTAGCTGGCTTGGCCCAAGTAATAAAATGGTAAGTGTTCAGTGACCTTGACTATCCAACCTATTGTAATTCCTGCCTGAGGAGGACTGTAGATATAAGCAGTCGGTGATCTGCAGGTCTCCTGTAAATATTTAAAAGTGTTTGCCAGCCTAAACTTCCTAGGGTGGCTTTGCACTAATGCGTTTCTTTATCTCTTCACTTCAGATAAAATGTCAGCTCGTGAACTATAATAACAGCCTTTCCCTGCAGATTTTTTTTTCCCCAGTTCTGAGCTAAAGAATTCCAGCACTCAATAGGAAATTTCACACAGGAAACTTTCTATGATAGCTATAAATTCTTACAATACCTCTCTGGCACAGTGCTTGTAGTGAGGAACGTTGCAGCCTCCCAGCAGTTCCTCTCCGTGTTTTGCGTTCCTGAACGGAGCCTGATGATGGCAGAGTTGCTTAGCTCCAGGCCGGCTTCCTGCCAGGCGCCTCTTCCAGAACTGCTCGCAGCTGAATTGATAACACTGATGCCATTTGAGCCCCCTCTCCTTTACAGCAGAGGCTTTCTAATCCACAGCAGCATTAAAGACGCTGAAAAAGGGGGGGGATAAAGAAGAAAAAAAGGGAGAGAGAAGAAAATGTCCTTCACTCCAACGTCATTTCAGTAGACCAAGATCACGGTGGGGCCAGATGCTGGCTACAGCTCAGCTCAAGGGAGCAAAGGTCTCTGGAGGGCTGATTGCAACAGTTCAGGCTGCTCTAATCTCCACGGGCTGCTCACAAGAGGCAAAAGTACTTCTGGGGATATGTCCTGCATCAGGGCAGTGAAACTGCAGTTCTCCGTCTGCAGCCTTTCTGTTCTCAGCACAGGGAGCTGGCTCCTGCACTGGACTCACCCCAGGCTCTGCGGGAGGGTGTTTTTAAAATAGGAAAATACAGAAATAACACAAAATGTAACTAGTAAACAGTAATGTAGGTACAAAAAAAGGCCACATTTTTGAAAGGGATTTAACAGTAAGGAACTGCAAAGGATCTTCCCTCTGACGGTAAGAGCCTTGAAAGCCGCATCCTGAAGCTGGACACTGCACATCAGTCACTTATCCACATTCTGCTCACCACCTCTTGGATGTCTGCCTCTTGCCAGACCTCATTGTAATTTTGTCATTTTCTCCAAAAGTAGATTTTTTTTTTGCATTGTTTTGAGTTTCATTTAATTTCCCTATTAAATGACAGCTTCTGCAGAGCCTAAATGAAGAGTGTCATAGGATTTCTAGTAATGATTTCACAGACTTGCAATCGTTTGAGCAGAAGAGGCAGGTGTAGATACTGAAATAAATTCCACTGACTTGCCATTGCAGTCCTCAGTCTCCACCAGAGTCTGTTTCGCACTGTAGAGGGTCTCCAAAAAGCTTTGTGTGGGAGCCTCAGGAGTTCAGGACGGTTTTTTGCAGCTAATAATCTTGCTTGATACTACTGAGAAAACATAAGGTTTGGTGATAGCACTTCTACCTTATCATGCCCATTTACAAAATATCAATGGTAAATGATTTAGCAGAAAAAAATACCTTAATAATAGGTGATGATCAGAAATTATAAGAGGATAAGGAAAGTCTTAGAGGGTTCTTTTATACATATAGACCCAAACTGTGTTCAGAAAATTAAAAATAAAAGCAAGCATAAACCAGAAAAGCACTGAAATACATGCACAACACCTGCTGACCACACTGCATGACCACCCAAGGGTGCAAGTTACACAAACCTTTCCTCCTGACTTAAGAGGGAGCAGATGTGTTGGGAGTTATTTCACTGCATCAGTGAGAAAACTCCTGCAAATGTTTGATGTCTCCCCAGTCCAGAAGGCAGAAAAGGTCTCTCAAATAGGCAAGTTAAAAACTCCTGTGAGTTTCCCTGCCCTGAGGGAGGAAGCACTGCTGCGACAACCCAGGCGCAGGCAGCTGCGCACACTCCCCCGTCACCAGCTCGCACAGCAGATGCAGCCCAGACAGTCCCTGTGCACAGGCTGGGTTTGCTGTGTGCCCTCTGTCTGCTGCACAGCCAGGCGCACTGTGGCCCCTCTGGTTGCAGGTAGCTGTGAAGCCAGAAGAGGAGGAGGAGGAGGAAAGGCTTCTCCAGCTGAGAAGCCTGGCTGGTGATGGCTCTCCTTTGACAGCTCTGCCCTCGGCCCTTGTTCTTGTCAGGCATCTACCCTCTCAATTCCATTGCTTCAAGCACTTCCTGGGCGAGTCTATGAGATGAGGAGCTGGAGACAAGGTAGACATTAAAGCTGGTTCAGGGATGAAGATATTTCATCTGTCCACATCAGAACCAGCTTAAGGTGCCCATGACCAAATTACCCGCAGCCATGCTCTGTACAGAAACCCCTGGCTGTCCCCAGAGAGTATGTGGAACATGAACTGCATCAAAGATTTGTTGCTTCAGGTGACTTCAGGCATTACCTGATGTCTGAAGAGATGAGGATGAGGAAGGTGGAGAAGGGCGCTATTTTAACACCAGCACTGAGATGCAGTATTGTATCTGTGCTGGCAATGGAACTAACTCTTCTCCCCAAGCTCCATGCTATCACTTACCATTATGTGTGCTACAGTTTACAGTCTGTTCCCTCCCAAGAGATGTGCTAGTTTTTCTTGAGCAAGAGGCATCTCCCGCAGTATTTGAAGGGTCTCAAACAAGAGCCCAATGCCAAAAGCAGGAAGTGGCTAGAGCAAACATGGTTTCTGTGGCTAGAATCAATTGGGATCTGAGGCAGTTAGCATTTCTGGGTCTGCATTGCAAAGCATTCCTTAAAGTCTTGGATCTTGATCCATTAAAAATTGATAAATATAAAGAGCTATCTCTGACCTCAGCTTCAATTCTGGGGGAAGCTACTGCCATCACAATACACTGCTTGCTTGAATTGCAATTGAATCTGCACCTGCGTTCCCTTTGCTGGGCTGTGTACTTGCCTTTCCAACTTCCTTGGATGCTAAAGAAAGTGAGTTAACAGACCTTCCTAATTCTTTCTTTAAACTGAACCCATCTACCCACTCACCCACCCATGCACAGTGGACTTTAGACAGTGCTCCTAATTACTTATGTTTAACTTCCAGGCTGGAAATTCTCCTGGTATTCCCAACACTGGTTGCAAATTCTGCAAATAAATAAATAATAAAAAACCATTTAACTCCAGTGATGCACAGTTCAACCATGAATGACTGGAACATATTTTGTAGAATATGTTTCCCAGTCAGAGATTAAATTGACAGTGAAACCCCTCCACCACCCAAAATTAGTTGGCTAAAGTAGTAGCCAGCTGAACAAGCAAAAATGCACATAAGGATTAAAACAAATATGCAGCTCAAACAGAAGAGTAGCTGAACCCTCCAGCGTTTCAATACACAGCTGATTCAGCAAAACCCATACACTTTCAAATAAAGGCTGTTACTGACAGAGAAAATCAGACAGCTTAATCAATAAAGTGTGGAACCTGTCCTGATACAGGCAAAGCAGCAGCTTAACAAGCCGAACAGAAAATGAAATGGAAAGAAAATGAATCTGTCCCTACTGCTTTTGCTGAGACCTTGTGTCAGGGGTTGCAGTAGTTGTCTCAGGAAGACACCACATTTGTTTCAACAAAATCTACCCCTTACGTCCTCTAGAAGTACATGTAATACCCCACACTTTACTTGACATTATGGTACTTTTCACTGCGAGGGACCCTGTCCGTGACGCCAATTTAATGTCAGGGTCCGACTGGAGAAAACCCCAGTGTTGCAGCCTGTTTCAGTTCATGATCCCAAGAGTGAAATTAAGATGCAAATGAGGTCAAGTACTGTAACCGGACACTTTGTTTATTACAAATTACAAAAAGACAGTTATTATAAAAAAGGAAAATTATTGTAATAAAGGGGATAGCGATAGGACAGATTGGAAAAAAGGTAGAAAATAAAGCAAGGACTCGGGGTGCAGAGAGACAGAGAGCTAGTCACTACCATGGATCCAGTGGTGTCCCGGGCATTCATTGTCATCGTCATTGGTGGTGGGAGTTCTTCAGGGTTCGCAGTCGGTACAGAACAGAGTGTCCCTCAAGAGTCCATTGGAGGTGGGTGTCCTTGTGGAGGCACCCTTCTGGAGTCCCCTTGAAGGTATCCATTTTGGCAAGGTCTTACTCCCTCTTTTATAATGAGCTGGGGGGGAGTACCTATGTTCTTCATGTCACATATTCCTGTTCCTGGTGGACCAGTTTCCCTGGTCTTGCAGCCAGCTCTTCCAACTGCACGTGTGTGCACACGCATGTGACTGTAGCAACTGCTGGGATAATGGACAGCAATTCCTCACACCAGTCCTTGAGGTAATGGACAGAAGAGTCTTAGCTCAGGCAGTGGAGGGTACAGTCCCATCCCAGCTTCTCCTACCAATCTTTGAGACAATGGACAGTGGAGTCTGATTTCAGATCAGTCTCTCACACCTTGCAAGCCCCAGTGGGAGCTGTTTCATAGACTCATAGAATGGTTTGGTTGGAAGTGATCTGAAAGCTCATCCAGTTCCAACCCACTATCGTAGACATGGACACCTTCCACTAGAGCAGGTTGCTCCAAGCCCCATACAGCACGGCCTTGAACACTGCCAGGGATGAGGCAACCACAGCTTCTCTGGGCAGGAGATAGGCCACTGCCACATGCCTTCTTGGGGCTAAACCTTGCACTGTGGGTCTAGAGGAGCTGAGAAAACAAAAGCTCCTTTTTTTTAACCCCTCAATCACAGAGGTTACAGGAAGTGAGATATTTAATTCAAGATTGCAAGTTGATTATTTTCACCTAGATATATGTTATTTTCTTATAGTACATGAATGTATTATTTTCTGAGAACTATGCAGAAATGGATTTCATTCACAAAAATGTTTTACTTCATTGAATGCCTTGAAAAATTATAAGGCAACACAGAGCAGAAGAGAAACTGCTGGGGATCCACATTCTCATACTCACATCCTCCTAACAAGAGGATGTACTCCTCAGCTGTCAGAGAGGTTGAGCTGTTGCAGTTGCACAGTATTGCTCCTTGTGCTAGCCAAGATATCGGACATTGTGTAAAGAGAGAAGGGCTTGCTTGGAGGTGCAGTGTTTGTCAGTACCTGTTTCCTTGAGGTTTGAACACAGAAGCTTTCCATCACTTTCCTGTCAACAGAGAAATCTGCTCAGAGAAACCTTCTCACAAGAACAAACCTTCTTCACAGAAAAGTAAACAGGAAAGGCTGGGAGAGCAGCTGATTAAAGGACATGGCAGTGCACATTAAAATATTTGCTAAATGCAAATATATTGTCCCACTGTGCTTCCAGCTCCAGTTCTGACTCACATGAAATGTCACTTGGCTCCATATTGAATTTTGCGATTAATAACCTCATTGCTTGCCTGCCAAATCTGCGCGGAAGAGAGGACACTGCAGTAATGCCAAACACTGACATCTGCTTTCTCAGTCTTGTTTCTTCCCTTCTTCATTTCCATGTCATATTGGGGTAGTTATGATCTGCATAAAGCAGACTCCATTACTGAGTATAACCTGAAAACCCTAAGAGCTTTAATTTGCAGTGTTAGGAAAAGCCTTGTCGAAGTTGATTAGACAAAGATCACCTGCAAGATTTTGCCATGTTTTGCAAATTTTCTGATCAGCACAACATTGCCGTAGATGAAGAGGCTGGACATCACACAGCAGCCTGTGAGCAATGGGTAGATAAATCTTCCCAAGCAAAAGTAAAGCAAAGCTAATAGCTTGAACATGTAAGAGAGAAGAACTGCTTCCATGAGAAAAATGTCTGCTCACGTGAATTAGATGTTCAGGGCTGAATAAAAATAACAGTGTGAAAATAAACAGAATGAATACTGGCTTCTGTTGCTTGATTTTTGGTTGCAGTGTTTATAGGATAAAGGAACATAAATTCCCACCTGCTGACTGAAACTCTTTCCTTTACTTTTTTTGGATTACTTCTGGTTCAGCTGCTGGAGAGATGTTAAAAGAGAAATGTTTATTTAAAAGAGGAGGGGTGGGGGTGAGAGGAGGAATGTTGGAAGCAAATCAACAGAAAAACAATGCTGTCTTTCCAATAACAAGGAACTTGTGATTATTGGTCAAATTACATTCATATTTGGAATTCTGTTTTTAATCCAATAAAATGTGTGTTTTCAAGCACCTAAAGCAATCCCCATTTTTAAGGGGATTTAAATTCACTGCTTTGATGGGCTGGTGATACTATAACAAGATAATAGTAAAACTAAATGACTTCTATCATTTAGTGGCATGTATTTATTTGACTTCAGAGTTCAAAAGGCCATGTTTCTTATAGTACTTATCTAACCACCCACTTATTTTTAGTGTGTTTCTGAATCTAAGGAGGGTGCTTACCTTCAGCAGGACAGGGGTATGGTTTCAATATTAACACTGCACACTAAGTTATCTCTATTTTGCATACGCTACATCTAAGAACAAGCTTGTGTGTAATTTATGCACAAGAACATATATGCATCCTTTCTGAATATGGGTTTACTAATCTTCCACTGTTTTTAATCTTCAAAGTATTAAAACTGTTCATTAAATATATTGTCCATACATCTTTTTCAATAGACTTTTGTCAGTGCATGTGAATTATGCATAAAGCCCACAGTGAGATAGATGCATGAAAGTGCAGTTTAGCTAGGTAGACATAAACATACAGCAAACTTTGTTCAATTAGTCACTAAATCAGTCTTTATGTCTTTGTTGACTGACCAATGTTTTTGAAGTATTACTGGCTCTTCCTAAAATGTCTACCCCTGTTATTTGTTATTTTAACAAATATTTGAGGCCATAATCTGGTGCTTAAATACCCACTATTGTAATTCAGTGTTAATGGCAATGCTGAGATGACAGAACTATTAAACTGGATACAGACTTTTCAAATTTTAAGACAGCAAAATACTCATCTGTGACACACAGCATGTGGCAGAAACCTGAGAAAATCATCAGCAGTTAAGAATAAACAGAAAACCTGTGTTCCCTACAAACTGTAATCTGACATGCAAACATGGATAATCTTGAAATGTACTCAACAGTTTGTAATTTGAGTCAACAGATTATAAAATCAGAGGCATGCAGCGCCGTGTTTTCAAATAACAAATTACAGCGTAGCTCTTAATGCTGAACTTGGTGTGTAAGCAAGCTGCTTTTTCTATATGCTATGTAAAGTCTTCATTTAAAATACTACAGCTAATTATGCTTCAAGCATTTACAGAGTCACATGCATTCATTCAACTTTTATTTTTTGGTGCCCATCTCATACTTAAGCAATTCTGATATGCTGTGCTTAAAATGACAGTGTTTATTAGAGGCTTTACTGAAGTAGTTGCAGAAACAGTTGTTCTGCCTATACAAACAAATCACCCAGAGCTGTAGCATATTTCCTAGCTCATGATGTGTGTTATCTTATGTGATACCTTAGTTATCTACTCCAGTGATCTCTCAGGGCTAGAAAGGCTCCCTAAGGGGACAGGAAGCAACTAAGCATTTTAAACCATTTCACTCCCCTTATCTTGCATGTAGGTCAGGGATGGGGTCCCATTACAGCACGCAAAACATCAGTGTTGTCATCTGTTTGGGAAAGCCCATTAGTATAACTTAACATGGTTGCCCCTTGAGAAGATGAGGAGCTGTTTCAGCTCTTTATTAAGACACTTTTAAGAAGTCGATTTCCTTATCTGACATTTCATTTCACCATTAAATTTCAAAGCTCATCATAGCAGTACACATTATCCAAGAGTTACGTAGTTTTATACACAGAATCAAAACAAAGAAGGATTTGGGACATTTTAAAAGAAATCTGATTATAGAGTTTCCTGCCAAGAAGAGTCACTCGAACAACTTTGGAGCAGCTGCTTGTTCCACCCAAGACACCCAGTGCTCCAGTGAAAGCCTCTTCCCTGCTCTGTCTTAATGCTCTGCTGGCTCTGAGCAGACCCAGACACACAGCAAACTCTGCTGGGTAACAGCTGATGGATGTCTTCACCTGACAAATGCAGCAAATCAGTTTGGTACCTTGATGCTGTACTTCAGGTTCAGTCCAGTCACACAATATCCCACCTGCCTTGCAGGGAACAATGCAAAACAGATACAGACCTGCACAACCCATGACTCCCCACTCAGGAAGATGTTTCACTATTATTTAATCCTGTACCAACTGGGCCCACCCCAGTATTAATTAATAATGTAATTGAAGACTTTACAGCATGAGAAGGAAGTGTTCTGCCTCCCACCATGCACTTCTTAGCAAACACAGATTAGAAACACAATCCCTACTTGTGCAAGACTGAAAGCAGATGACTGAACTAAGCGTTCCTCAAACCACTTCCCACAGGGGCCAACATCAAGACCATCAGTGGGAGATGGTGCAAGAAGCTCAGTTACTGATGTTTACTATCATGCTGTGCGGTGCCCAGCCTTTGGTACAGATGTTTGTTCTAAGGCAGGAAAGGAACAAGGAATGCTGCAGTGTGCCAGGAGCCGCCACATCTTCACGCTTTCCTTACAATGATTTATGTCTGTTAACAGGGAAGTCTAGTCACACACACACTAAAGCTTTTACTACTGTTCTGGGAGCATAAAAACATCTTAAAATGAGTGGATATCACTGTTCCACCAATTTAAAACCACTTTTGTCTGTCAGAATGGCATAAGGAAGTTTCAGTGTAAATAACAGCATGGCAGTAATCTGATCTTGTATCCGTAGGGGGGCTGATTCTATTCTCATTTATATCAGTTTTATTTTCATATAACTCCATTAGCTTCAGTATTTACTTTTGCATGAGTGACAGCAGAATTATGCCCAGCATAATCACACATGAAATGCAAAAATACAACTTGACTAATTTCTAAGTATTAGCCCCAAATGCTAGAAGCCAAAACTGCATCTCGGGGAAGTAGTCTCCCAGTCTGCTTTTATTTTTTTTTTTCCCCTCTGTATCCAAACTGGACATGCCCCTGAGTTACTGAAAGAAGTATGAGGAAGGAGACAATAAAAAGCAGTTACGACAACCTAGCTTCTACTCAGATTTAGTGTTCAAATAAAACTAGATCTGAAGAGACAGCTTAGGAACTTGTATATTCTCCATGGAGTTCTGCCTTGTTCTAAATGAGAAGGAATAATGTCAGCACAGTCTAACAGTGTCTTGGTATGGAAAGGAGTTGGAAATGGTTGTTCAACCTTTCAAATGGTGAAACTCTTATGGAACATTTTGCTCATGTCTAGTTGCTGTTGGTTGGTTTGAGATTTTATAGCTCTGTATACAATGAAGACAGCTCAGGAAAGGGCAAAGTTTTGGAGAACACCCTTCTAAGCTATTATTCATGACGGCAAATGATGCAGCTAGAGGTTAGGAATAAGGAAGGTAGCCACAGTCACATTTTCATACTGCTGCTGGGAATAAAAGGTGACCAGGAACCATGGTGTACCAACCAAGGTGGGGCTCTGATCTTCCTCCTCAGCTCCCAGCTTTGTGAATGCCAGTCTGTCTAAAGCAGCACAAGCAGCAGTTTATCATGAGCTATTTACTGACGCTTTTACTTAAAGTTTTAGGAAGCAGGTAAAAAAATTGACTAACGTGCCACAGAAATAACTTTGCAGTACTGACTGAAGCAATAGCATATTGTTTTTAATCAAGTTTTTTTAGGTTTTTTTTCTCCTTTGCTTTCAAAAGCCTGCCCTGCTAAATGAAAGATAAAATAGATGAGCCGTGGTGTAGTTTCAGTTTTGAGTGCTCAATACACCTGAGCAACAAGTGTTATGTTTTCAAGAGTGTCAGGAAGAAGCAGGGAATATAAAACAGGAATGGAGGAAAGCAACAAGAAGAGGCAAAAAAGAAGATGGGAAAAGAGGATGGCCAAAAAGAAGGCACAGAATGGAAACTTAAATTGTATTAAATTGTATTGGCACACACTGTTGTCTTCTGCAAAGAAAGAGATATTTCTGTGATGAGTGCAGAATCCCATTGACTCACCTATTGGGAATGACTGAATCATTATCTCCTCCAGGTATCTGAGCACTTCTTTCCAGCTCCCATTTGTATTCCTTGTAAGTGCAATCACTGGACATCTTTGAAGTGTTACAAATTACATGGCGCTTCTTAAATCAATCCATTAGGATACTAGCATTTTCCTTGCCAAGGAAGTAACAAGCAGCCTCTAGCTTTCTTAGTGAAATTTGCCTTACAACTGCTTTGTACCACTTAATAATAGAGCTATCTGACAATTTGTCATGATCTTTTTATAACGAAAACCCAGCTAAATTCGTGTTTAATTAAACAATTTTCTCGATAGCTCAGGTGGGGGGGTTGGATGCAGAACATTTCATTTCAGTTTTTGTCACTTTCTATTTACATTCAGTTTTCCCATTTTAATCATAATAATCATAATTTCTAAAATCAAACGTAATGAAAATTAATCACTAAACCCCATGATTGATTACAAACTTGAAAAATTCCTGTATCTATTTTATGGGGTATTTTAAATAATTCAGAGTGAATCAATTTTTTTTAAGAATATAAATTGAAATTTAAATTAATAAAGAAATTTAAGTATTTTTTCTCTCAGACACACAGTCTTTATATGCATATATATGTAATAAGAGATATAGATGGTAGGAAATATATAGTTGTTTCAGAAGGAGTAGAAAAGCACATCTGTATTTGGTGAATTCTTCAAACATCTTGGCATTTCATTCTTTGGCTTGCCTCTTCTTTCCTGCCAATATCTTCTTTTTTGTTTTTGAGAACAGCAACAAAAATAGAATTACTTTAAAAACATCTAGCTATTTTTAATGTTTTATTAATATTTACCAACTCTAGTCCTGTCTTTCTGCCACATGATGTGTCAAGATTGCTCTGTGTACCTCTGCTAGCAAACATTATTTTCTCCAGTACACTACTGGGTTTTGTTACCAGCAAAGACAAGCCTTTATAATGCTCGTGAAACATTCAGAATGGTAAATTTTATTGGCCTTTGAAATCAAATATATGCAAAATGTTGCAATAGGCAGGGGAACAAACACTCATTTCTTGTTCAGATAAAAGATTTCAATTTTTGCTTTTAGAAAACACTGCATGAAGTAACTAGGTCAGAGCTATGCTAAACCCACACTTCATTTATCTGATACGTGTGCTGCATAACAGTTCTGTTTAGTAGTCTAGATTTGACCTAAATTAAGTATGAAGTTCAAAAAGATGATAAAACAATAATAAAAGATCTGGCCTACCATGAAGCCAGTGCTTCCACAATAAAAACTTGGCCATCTTCTCCTCACTGTTCAGTTCAAGGCAACTCGCGATACCCATGTCCACATGTGCTGTAGCCACTAAAGTCCTTCCTTCAATTGCAGAAACCTGCATCTGGAAATGTCAGGCTGGGACAGACATATCACGTTCATGAACAGGAATGCTGGTTTCCCCTCACCAGTTTTTTTGCCATAAGATTTCAATCCAAAATTGTACTGAAAAGAAAGCAGGAAGCCTCAGTACTAGCTTTATTTCTGGTAGACTCACATCTATTATTATCTGTCTCAATGCCTCAAGAATGTGCATGCAACAACATTTATGCATGAGCTAAGAAGCCTGGCAGCAGCAGTAGACAATAGCTAAGATCAGGTGTGACGATGGAATTGCCATTACTGTCTATTTGAAGTCGCATACATAAAAAGGAACCTCATGGAGACACACCATGCCATTTGGAAGACAATTAGGTCAGCAAATGCAGGCATGTCCTGAGGATGGCCAGCCTGCAAGGGACGTCCAGTCCCCAGGAAGTCACCCATCCCATCCACTGGGAAGGGTTCCCCCACCTTGATCACTGTAATGAGCCACTGCCACTGCAGTTAGGCAGAGCCTACTCTCCAGCTAAAGACATAACACTTAGACTTGTAATTTCCAAAGGAATCAAGGGACGCTTGATGAAGAATTATAGCCCTTTCTTTGGACCAAGAACAGGGACACAGATGAGGTACACAGCTCTTATAAAAAGTTCCTCATGTAGATTCACACCAAGGGTGAAAAGTAAATTACAGTTTAGACTCCTATTGTGCATCATTTCTGAACGTGTACTTATACTTCCATACCTAGAAAAGCTGCTAATTCTTTCCGTTCTGGAGTACCATGAGAGGCAACAGGCAATAAAAAACAAAGAACAAATCCTTTTTTTGACAAGTGATTCAGAAATCTTTAACAGCAAGTGCAAAATGTTTCACTATTCCATGAAACATCTCCTTACAAGGTGGTTCCTTCCCAGTATCTCTCACTAACCTATTGCTCCAGGTCCCAGACTGTAAAAGTCCCTGCAAATAAAACTAATCAGACCTTTTGTAATTAATACCTTTGTGTAAGAGGATAAATGGGTCAGCTTTCAGCTGTCAAACCAGGCCCTTCTTACCACCAGTTTCCTCTGCATTTTGAGGCTATTTCAGAGACATGTAAATGAAGAGTAGGATGGAAGCCTCCACTGACTGCTTGCATTAACATAGCTGTGCTCTGCAAAAGGAATAGGAGTGAAAGCAGCTTTGCCTGCTTACCAGAAGTGAAATAGAATTGAAAACATGAACTATGCAAATGGCCTCCACTTTTTTCCAGCCAGGGCAAGCGAACAAACTTGGGAGCCCACCAGGCTCCTTATGTACCACCTTTATTTCTCTGCTTGGCCACACCGCCCCAGAGCCTTTTGCAATGGCCTTCAATGAAAAGCAAAGAAATCTACTTATTGGCAAGCAGGATTTGATTCTCCGGTGCCCCAGCCTTGAAGAGCTGAACACAGGCACTGTGGACACAAATCTGCTTTATGTAAGGAGAAAACTGCAGTAGCGGCATTTTCCCTTTTAATGCAGCATCTCCAAAATGAGGAAATAAGTCAAGTTGCTAATGTCCTTTTAAATGATACATGTTTAAGTGTTATATAATTCATAAGCATTGAAAAATACTTTCCCATTTCTGGGGGAGGCACACAGTTTTGCCTGCAATTCAGATAAGTTTACAGTTTCTTCCCTAACACTTGAAGTAGGAATCTGCAACTGAGAGGAAGGGGAAAAGTGCTTTTCATAGTCTGTGATGAGACATTTCTGAATTCATCGATCTCCATTGTGGTTTTCAGGGACTCATTTCTTACTTTCTTGCTTACAATTAGCTGAAGGTCTGCACTGAGTCCTAATCCATCAGTCTCCCCAAAGAAGATTAATGAAATACCTGGAAAATGAAATTTAGCATTCTCCCAGACACTAAAACCCAGCAGACAGTGATTTGGAGGTACAGCTTTCTCATCTGCTCTTTCCCAAGAGCCCTCTCCAGGCTTCCCCTTTCCACTCCCTAGCCAGCAGGGGCTCATGGCCTTTGGTTGGCAACCCCAGATACTCTTCTACAGCTAAAAAGTTTACCTTCTCTCTGCCTAATTGTCTAGGTAATTATCATAAGTTGTTAAAAACTGTAGGTCACAGGTTGGGCTAAACTTGAACTTTATCATTTTCTTTGCCAGCCCTGCAAGTTGTACTTGCATATTTGAAAGCCTGTCCATTTTTTTCAGTCTCTATTAGCTGGTTGCATTAAAGATATTAGTTATCTCCTCAAATCGGGCCTTATTGCTTTCTTTTCTCTGACACTTCAGGCTACATCTAGCGGTCTGTGTACCAGCATTTACCCACTCTTTCCTCTTTCTTGCCTTAAAGTGGCTTCCTGCTCTCGCTACTATTCTGAGACCTTCAGAATAACCACTGGCTAATGAAACCTGGGCTGAAAGTGGACCTTCTGAATATAGTTTTTTGAAGCCCACACCAAGATTAAAATTTAGTTACAAAGTATGGCTATGAACAGATTATGATAGCAGCACTCAAGCTTGCTTTGTTGAAATGTCATCATTACTTCTTTGCAGTTAGTACTGACTATTCAAAAGTCAAGCTGGATAATTCACTGGGATAGTACATGCTGTTTCTTCACTGAATAAGCTCATCTTAATTAGATCAAATCCTTAAGGACTTACCTTAGCAGCTTTCTTAATGAAATAATTATTGGCATCATCTTTCAGCAATAGGAACCAAGGAATTGCAAGACTGATGGGTTTGGGGTTTTATTAAGTTTTTTTCCTGTAAAAGGAAAAAACACAAAGAAATAATCTTTATAGAAGTCAACAAATGATTAAGGTGATTAGCCATTGGTATAAAAGACCAACAGAACAGGAAGATGTAATGTCTTTCTGGAAACCCTACCATAGTCAAACACAAGGTGCTTCACTAAGCACAGGAGGGCTGGATTGAAACAGGTAAGATCATACAATTCTGTGCTTCTTTCTAGCTCTAAATGCAATTCATTTTCTTATATGAGATCTGAGGCATTATCCTAGAAAAATATGTCATTGTCAAATTAGCCAGGATCAGCACTGGAATTTAATATTCTTGTCCTTAGGATAAGTGTGATTCTCAACATGTGGGAGTACTTCAGAAATTCCTAAATCAGTGCCTGAGTGACAAAAATTATGAACATTTATAGCATGTATAAGATTTTTCATCAGGAAATACCAAATGGTATTCATGAAGGAAATATGTATGGTTTACTCCATCTTATAGATAGGGTAAAAAGAGGTGCAGGGAACCATAGTGATTTTTTAATGGCTACCACACCAGAGCTACTGAGAGATCCACTCCCTGTCCCCGTCCATTTTGGTCTCAAAAGATCATTCTTTAAGTTCACCAAAAAAAAGAATAAAAATTAAGAACAGTCATTGTGTGATGATGGCAAAAGATACCAGAAAATCAAAGTGAAATTAAGATGTGTGAAGATTAACAGCAAGCAAGTGCTAAGGAAAGGTCAGTAGAGGCTTTCTCATATTTTTGACAAGCTGTCTGCTTCCGCCAGTACTCAAATCTGATAGTACTTGTTCCCAGTTCAGACTCCCTCCAGGATATTTGATTTGACCACAGCCAGCAGGTTGCTGCATTGCTTAAAGCACATCCACTTTCCAGCTCCCATCCTTGAGATTCCTTCATTGCAAATGAAGTACATTAACAATGGACATTCCAGTTTATCATTCTTTCTGCATAATCATTTTACTCCAAGACAACAGCTGACACCTTGCACACTTCTCAGATGAGGAGCTCTCTTTGGTGTAGGAGTTCCCAGCTTTGCTGATGTGCCATCACCAAAGAGCAACGTCTGTGTCTCCAAACGTTCTCAATTTGCAAACCCCAAATATAATCTATTTTCCTTCTGGTATGTGAGAAACGTGAAACATTTGTGGATCTCTGGAATCAGTGAGTTGTAAGGATGTCTACAGAAGACACTCTGCTCTGCCACATTGACTTCTCTTTCTGGATGAAGCTGAGCTTCCAAGACTTTCTCAGGCTCACAGTCTGACTGCAACAAAGGATACTTTTGTTGGCCTTGCACCCAATATTGCCACAAAACCTGAAGCTGGATAGCCAACTGCAGTTAAAACCTAGAACTTTTTCTTCTAGACGCAGCAGCTCTCTGCCTCTGCTCATATCCTGCTTCAGGATGCTGTAACTGGATTATTTCACAAGCAGGAGTGAGAGGAGTTCCAAAATGAGGGAAGAATAGACTAAAATAAAGCAGAACAGGGCCTCTAGCTCACAGCTGTGTGCATGAAAGACAGGGAAAGAGATATATGCAATAAAACAGTTATTTATCCACAATAAGTATATTTTTAGAACATCAACTAGAGATCATCATTACAGCACTCCTGCATCAGGTGTATTTCAGACAACTAACAATTATTAAAAACCTGCTTATTGAGTTAAGTTACTTTTCATTAAAACATTCTCACCTATTGGGCATTTAATTAGCACATAATAAATTACCCACTTAAACAGCAATTACTTTTTGTAGTCAGGTGCATTAGAAGCAGTTATTTATGGACTCTTGATTATAATAGGCCCAAGAAACACACAAAACTACAGCATATGCATGTGTGTGTGTGTATATCATCACCGCTAAAGTAATTGCGATTACAGAAGGCCAGTGAGCAAAACGCAAAGTTTTGATGAAGTTCTCCGCAAGACTTCCAGCTACAAGATTTTTCTTGACAGCACATGGCTGGTCTGGTTTGCTGGAGGAATGAGAGTTGAGGGACCAGCCACTGAGGTGCTGCTAAAGGATAAGTCAAATATTCTGGATCTTATAAATATATGGCATAAAGGGCAACAGTTACTGAGAGCTGATTGGGAAAATATGATAAAAGCTGTAGCAAGAGATTTCCAAGTACAATGCCAGAAGCTGGCTGCCTATTGGAGCAACATCTCACACTGCCCCAAGTGCCCAGAAGTGCCAGGCAAGGGGAACAGTGCTGGCCGTCCCCTGTCATTGCTCACCATGCCATGCAAACCCCTGGCTGAAGCTGGGAAACAAAGGGAGGCTGTGCCACACAAAGCTGCTGAGCCAAAATATCACTCTTGCTTCATACTGTTCTTGTCATCCTCTGGCAGCTCTCTACAAAAAGAGGCAAATATTTATTTATTAATTTACGAGGAAAGTTGAGACTATAATTGCCTTTATTTATGCCTCTACTCCAAGATGAAACACTACAGGCTCTCAGCAGGTGCTCTCCTCAGAAGATGTACTTCGAAGCAGAGTACCAAATATGCATGAGAAGAGATTACATGAGCAGAGGTAGGCAGATGGTGCTATGGGCTGGGCAGGACGCAGACAGATGACACTGGCAGTCTGGACAGGGCAGGAGCATCCAAGGACAGCCTTGCTGGATGCAAGTGAAACCCAGGCAGGCCATGTGGCTGGAATAACCGCGTTGGTTCTGTGGCTGCAGCAGATGTTTTCTCAACAGGCAGGCAAGAGGAAATGGCATGAGAGATGGCATTTCTTCATCTTTTATTAAAAAATAGACATGCTAAGGAACGGGAGGAAAGCCCCAGCCCACTGCAGGCACAGTGGCACAGGGAACCTAATGGCCCCAGGGCAGCACAGCAGGATAAGTAGGATTCAGCATGGCTGTTTTCGGGCAACTCTAAGAGACTCCAAACATCTCCATGGGGATGAATGTCATTCTGAGAGGTGAGCTTCAAGTGAAGACTCCTAATGGTTCATTCCTAGAGCACAATGTCAGACAGAAAACAGCTCATGTAAACAGTTTAGCATACAGCAGTGATGATTATAGAAAGTCCCCTTAGCTCAGGAGGTCTCACAGAGGTCTTTTGTTTTTTTTTACCTTAACCCCTTACCCAAAATTAAAAAGCTGGCCATGATGTTCAAAAAAAAAATCAGAATATTTAGACCAGCTTAACATCCACCAGTGCCAGTAAAGTTAAATGGGTTTATACCTTCGTGTCTTGTCCCCATCTCCATCCTCCACGCTTCAAAAGCTGAAACTAAGCTCAGTGTATATATGCTGTTTGCACAAGCAGGGACAGTGTGTGTTTTATGCCCCCTCCTTTAACCAAACACACACCCAGCCATGCCCTGAGCTATCAACAGCTGGTAAAACATGTGGCTCTACACTCTCTTATACCTGCAGGGAGCAGGAGTGAAAAGCAGCTGGTACAAGCTATGCCCAGCACATCCTTTTACCCGCAGATAAGAAGATCCTTTCATCTTAGTTGTCTTCCCGTGTTTACTTGATGAAGTTGTAAAGTTTGATCAGACTAAAGCACCCCTCTGGAACAAATGTAAAGTACAAAAGAGCACAATGGCTAAGTATCATATAAACAACAAGCAGACAGATTCACATGTAAGCAATTTGGTAAAGAGAAGTATCTGAGGATCCATAAAAACAAATAGGCCCAGAACAAGCCACAGACATAATTAAATCAGTGAAATGCAATATCAAATGCTGGCAGCCCACAAACACTTTGATGATGATAATGATAACAATAATAAGGATTCAGTGAACAAAAAGCAAGAGAGAAATTTTGTCCATTAAAAATAATGGTGAATAAAATGAGGACCATGTGATAGATAAAGGGCATGTTACACAATAATTTTAAAATACTGTCTTTTTGTGAAAAGGAGAGAGACTTTCTGAGGCAGTCATTTCTTCTGCATCACTGTGGGATAAAGTGCCAGCCTTGGAGAACTCAACATCTCTAGACAATAAGCTGGACCTTCAGCCAGGCTCTGAATTTGGCACATCTTCACTCACTTTCAAGGAGGTACATTAATCTGAAACAGCTGAGGAGCTGGATCAGTATATAAAAATCCAGAATATGGACCACGTACTACAGCATCTGTTTATGTACTGAACAAGCAGGTTTATGTACCGAACATGGGCATTTTCCCATCTGGGAATAAGTATGGATTGAAGTATAATGTTTTATTTCCATTACAAACATACTGGAAATAAAGATGTGTGTAACATATACTGGAGATAGAAACAATGTATACTTCCTAGCAGGGCCAATTGAAAAACTGCCAGTCCAAAAATATCAGTGTGTGAAATTTATTCTGGTGAAGTGCATAACTAAATAGAAGTACTTGTATGAGGAAGTACTGACCTTTGGAAATCAGTGTTTGATTGAAGACTCATTGATGGATTCAGGCTACCTTGTTTGGCTAAGACACATTCTTGGAATACCCTGGCTATCCCTTCCTGATGTTTATATTATTCCTCTTTCCATTCACAGGCTTTCAGCAGCTGCTTGGCATACTGACCTGGGAAGCAGCTTCAGCATCAGTCACAGAGACAAGTGAGGCAGTGTAGGAGGGTTTCACCTTAAGGGGTGCACCTCTTTGCTACAGCTCTGTGTACAGATTTTCCTCTTCTAAATAAAGTACTGTGATAATAAAGAGCATAAAAACATGAGCATGGACATCTTTCTAAGTTGACTACATCTCATTTAACCTGATACTTAGTTTTATTCAGCTCATCTACCATTTGGTATTTGCTTTGTGTTACTGATAACAGAAAGCAAATACAGAAGAGATTCTAGCTTCCCTGCTAACATACTCAAAACACCGTGAGATGTCATCATGAGTGTGCTGGGATGAATACTGTCGTTAAGTGGTAAGGATGGAGGTGAACAACTCAGATTGCCATTGGCAGCTGCAGTAGAAAGGGAAAAGGCAAGCTCTGACTTCTGTATCCCTCCTCTTTTCTGTTCTTACTCTTAGGCCTTCCATTCACAGCTGTTGGAATGTAAATCAGGGCATCACATCTGACATCTGCAACCGAAATGTCAGCCAGCATGAACTGCTGTTGTTTTGCTAGACCCAGTGGAGACACACTGATTGACACTGTCTGAGGTTCTGGCCTTAGTCTGCGAGAGGAACTCTCTGCTGTGCTAATTGCCTGGGCAGATCCTCCTACAGTGGAGTACAGAGCTTTGATATGCCGGGAAGATACCAGCATATTAAAAACAAAAGTAATGTTAATGTATATGATATGGGATTGTGGAATACCTGAAAACAGCAAAAAGATGACACATCTGCTTCATTGAAGAATGAAGGAGCTCCGTTAAAAGCAGCTGTTTAATTATCTAGCACTATGTCATATAATGATTCATACACCATACTCATAAATCCCAAATCAGCTCAGGGAAAGAAGCTGCTTTTAGGAACTAAGAAATAGAACTAGCACAGACTTTTCTTGAATTGCCAGCTTCAGTATTAAAAAATAAATAAATCTAATACCCACATTTCCTTCTTACCTTCCAAGTAAGATACTCATCCTGAAAATTCCAACATGCAGCATTTCTACTCAAGCTAGTCAAAGCAAAGCAACACCATCTTTGGGACATTTACATGCAATAAATCTGTTTATTGCAACTTAATGAAGTCTGAAACATTCAACTATGCTTTTCAAAGTTCAATGCAGTAATTGCATGAACTCTGTGTACAAGCTTTGAACTGATGATGGAAAGTCTTGATGAAGCCCTGACTCCAGAACACACCCATAGGTTTTTAAATAGTCTTTGGTACAAGGAAGAAAGTATAATTGATTAATGATCTGAGGCATTTCCTAGAAAAGCATTAAGAATCACAATATTTTTATAATTTTCAAAAATATTTTTTTTAAATTTCAATGGCAGTAAGTGGGAAATAGATCCATACACCAATATTTATGTGGCTGATGCAGATGGAAGTTGGCATCTCTCATGTTCTGAAATATTGCACATAGTCAGTTAGGAAAGATAAGAAATTCACCTGGTTAAATAATTTAGTTGAAAGTCATCATCAGTGAGTCCAAAATATTTTATGTGGAAGATTTCCAGATCAACACTTTGCTGTGGGATCCAAACCAGCCAAAAATGACCATCCTGGCAATGAAGCAACAGGCAGTTCAGGTGTGATGCCTGGCAGTGTTCCGTGGCACGATTTAACTTATTAGTAGAAAGATAGCCTTTGAGTCCAAGAACTGTGTCACACAAGTCTTTTGTTTCCCAAGTTATTCAAAAACATTTAGAGGCTGCCACTCAGCCCGTATTTGACCCAAGGTAGCTGAGAATTGGTCTAGGGAATAAATCATGTAGTAAGCTGCAATGCAACTGCTTTTGGCTTCTGTGAAGTCATATGAGCTCGCTTAAATGAAGTCTTAACCAGGAGGCTTCCTTGTTCTGTCTAGTCACATAGAAGTCTGCAGTTTCTACAAATGGGCTATTTTTCCCTTCAGTGTGCTCTGTTGCCCAAATGTATTCATCCTCTAGATACTACTTACATAGCCTTCTCATTTCAATCCCCCATACTCTCTTTCTTGCCCTATCCCCCTCTGTAATTATTCTTATATACTTATTGTCATTTGTATCCCCGTATCTAAATTCATGTTAAAATAGCATGGAACTAGTATGTTTACCTGAAAATATTTGCTACAAATATGCCAAAAGGATCACATTCCCTGTTCTGTCTGTTCCCTTGAGGAAACAAACTCATTAATTTGATTTCTAGCTTTCATTTTTTTAAAGGGAACAAATGACAATTATTGCTTACTTTGAAGTGTGATCTTCAGCATGAATAATTCCCCCAAAGAAACATCTGCTTCACAGATGAGTTGTGACAGCAGACAATATGCTTCCATATTTTGCATTCATATTTGAGTGGCAAGAGCTGGGCCTGGGACTGACTGTCCAGCATCACAGTGCAGTCCCAAGAGGCCAAGAACATTTCTCAAGAGTGATTCTTGGCTTTTGGGGCTATTTTGTAACATTTTCTGGTGGTTTAAAGTGTGGTTGGCCCTGATGCAGCATCTTTGTGCCCCAAGGAGGGCAGAGGCACATGCCAGCTATCAAACATTTCTTGGCCTTTTAGGAGGTGTCTAGCCCCCAAATGACCTGCTTATATGTCCAAAGGCCCTGGAAATGAATGTTTTCATGCATTTTGGTTTTAGCTACATCACGTACTTCCCATTCAGCATGTGAAATAGGTTTTTGCCTGTGCCCAGCAAAGCTTGGCTGGCAGCCCATTGATCCAGCCTGTTAAAATTACTGTCTGCACACCAGAAAGGATTTCAGCAACAGTTGGTCCTCGCTCAAAAAGTATTGTCCAAATTCAATCCTAAACTTATCCAAACCTTCAGAGCTTTTAGTGCCCTTGGCTGATACTTTCTGATCTGGCTCATAGAGGGAAGGAAAAGGAAGAGAAGGGAAGGGAAAGATCCTGTTCTTTTGTCTGTCAAATAGATTGAGTA
The DNA here is from genome assembly GCA_009867235.2 of Psittacus erithacus. Classification (NCBI taxonomy): domain Eukaryota; kingdom Metazoa; phylum Chordata; class Aves; order Psittaciformes; family Psittacidae; genus Psittacus; species Psittacus erithacus. Next base: position 76,390 of record WYDI02012643.1, read on the forward strand.
GTAGCACACAGAACTTTCAAGATACATATAAAGAAAAATATCTCACAGAAAGGGATACGTAAGAAATAGATTGCCCGGAGGCAAAGTGGTCTCCATCACTGGAGAGCTCTGAAGACAGGTTAGACAGACAGCTGTCAGGACTGGTGCAGTTATCTCATTTGGAGGAAGAGAGATGGATTTTTATGATTTTTCTAGCAGCAGCTCTCCCTGTGCTGGCACTGGACAGAGAAGTTCATATGAAAACATCGTCCTGCAGGAAACTCCTCTTCTTTCCTCTCTTTTGCTTTAGCTTAAATATACTGCTGACTCTTGGAAACCATTGCTATCTCATGACTGATTATATATGGGAGATTTATCATCATCTAGTGCACAAGTGAGATTTGATCTCTAGCACATTCTGCAGCCTACCAGCCCCCAAAACAAACAACCTTCCCATCCCACCCTGTCCCTCAAAAGGGACTTGGCAGAGGATTACAGAGTTATACATTTAATTTTAAAAGAGAGCGGGAGAAAGAGGAGGAGATTAGATGGCATCTGTCACATGCTCTTTCCATTTGACTCTGAGTGCGCCACCTTATACCACCCATATGCAGAGTGTTGCAGTTGTAGTAAGGAGTTCAGATTCATTATAAAACTATTTTCCTTGTGTCCTGGGTTCAGCAGTAGCAGTCATTTTTCTCCTTCTTAGTAGCTGGTGCAGTGCTGTGGTTTTGACTCTCAGCCTGGGAACAGCGCTGATAA
>WYDI02012643.1:83092-105928 GCA_009867235.2 Psittacus erithacus
CCTCTGGATGGCATTCCTTCCCTCCAGCGTATCAACCGAACCACACAGCTTGGTGTCATCAGCAAACTTGCTGAGGGTGCACTCAAACAGCCGATGATGCCACAACTGCTTTTGGCTTTTGTTCCCATAGCATATTTCCAGCAAAATCAAATGTAGGCTCCTATGAGCGTAAGTTGGAAATCATTTTGCCTCACTGAGCCTGGACCTCTTTCAAGTAGGACAGGACTCTGCTGAGACCTGATGCCTGGAAATGACTGTGGGCAATACTTCCACAGAGCCTTGAAAGATATACTTGTGTAGTTAGTGTCTCTTTAGAGAGATGAAGTTAATTGCTACAATTGCTTCATTTATGAATTTTATAATTAATTTTAATCCAGCCTTTTAACAGTGTTCAAGGCATTTAATTTTATGGTTTTCAGGTCCTAAGCCCTAGAGAAAAAGATCTATTTTTAACTTCTGCCACTTCAGTCATGAATTTAACAACTTAAACAGGTAATTGGTGGAAGTAATAGTTCACAGGTCACAGTAAATCCCAGACACACTTAGTGAAAAACAAATGATGCAACAAGCAAAGACAAGGCTACTCCGGTAAATAAAGATGACTTGGAATTAACTTGGTTGGAATGAAAAAGTGTTTCAGAAGAGTGAAATTACAGTGCTTTGTAAGACTCAAAGTCCATTCTAGCATAAAAGAGTGAACTGAGTTACTAAATTAGTGCTGGTGAATATCAGTATTTCATGAGGAACCAAATTCTGCCCTCTAGCACCGAAACTGGCATTTTCACTGGTTTTACTATGTTAAAATTGGAAGAATGAAGAAGGTGACAACCAAAAAAGACTGAAAGGGTGAAATAGTTAGCAATTTTGAAATGTTTGATGTATTGAAGCTTTAATAACTTTTATTATCCCTGTATTCTGCAAATATCTTCTTTAATTAACAGACTGACTCAAGCAGTCTTTCCAATCAACTCTAATACAAAGCATTCAGGGACATTAACATGCAAGTAAACTGCATATGAGAAAAACTGTTTACATCTGTACCAGGCATCTCTCTTCAGCGGGTTTTCCCTATCTGAGATATCATACACTTGTCTTTCATGCAATAGCTGGGCATAAACCATCCTTAATCAGTTTAAGTTCAGATCCATAGTTGAGCTTAGCAGCTGAATCAGCATGCAAAACTTAAAACTCTTAAGCCTCCGGTGCCTCAGACAGGAGAAGCAACTCACCAGCCCCAAAGAATACTGACCCTGTCATTTGAGAATTACATTATTTAGGAAACCAGATATTCTGAAGGTTTTAAACCACACCATACATTCAAAGTTAATTATGAGAAAGGACAATGGGATGAGTAATAGGAATAAGGATAATTATTTGGGAAAGTGCTAGCAAAAGTGGCAATGGACCCCCAAAGAGGTCCTTGATGGAGTACAAGGACTGCTCCAGACAAAGGAAGAAGAGTAACAGCCTTGCAGTCAGACAAGGGAGAGGGATGGAGGAAAGAGCTGCAGGTCAATGGAATTTGTCAGTGTCAAGTGGGAGTAAGAGCCTCTCTGTGTGTGAGACAAAACTGTGCAGAAAGGAAGCATTGGGTGCCATTTTGATGGTGAGAGCAAGGTCTGTGAAACAGGATGAAGCCATAAAGTACTGGGAATACATATGCAGAACATACAAATCAGAGCAGCAATGAATGTGATTTGAGCTGGGGGACATGAAAAGCATGGAGCTGACAACTGACTCTCACTTCATTCTGTGCTTAAAGTTAAATTCATGCTTAAGTGCTTCAATGAACTGAGCCTTCCAGAAGGATATTTTTCTAAGCAGCCAGTAAGGAACATTGAACTCCCTTTTATTATATATACACATGATCCCAGAAGGATAAAGAAACTAGCATTTCTTTCCAAGACTAATTTTGTTCTCTCTTGAACATTTCTGTGAAGGTGTTACAGCTGTCCTGTCCAAGCCACAGAAGAGTGGAAAGCCACAAATTGCCAGGGTATTAATGTGGAAGGTGTTTTAGCAGACACAGAAATAAGTCCTATCAAACAAAAGGGCAACTTTTGATCATGCCTACTGTCACCTGTAGGTAAGCCTCAGAAGCCATGAATCACATAGGAAGATGAGATGCTCTTTCATTGCAGCTAGATCTTTTAAACCTTTTCTCCTTTTCTTCAATATTTTTCAGACATTATCCTTCGTGCTTCAATAGCTTCAGATGCTGTTTTGAGCATATCACATCCTGTTCATGTCAGAGCTAGAATGAAAAGAAAAATCACACATTAAAATGATGCTGTATAAAGAGTAAAAAGTTATGCCTGTCCAATTAAGTGGCATCTAATTAAGATTAGCCTAAAGCTTCAGAGATTTGGGTGCAAACTCTTGCTCTGTCACAACCTTCCAGTGGGTTTATGCAGAAGGAGGAATTTAGCCAAGACAAACATGCGCCTCTTAAACGTAGGATAAGAATATATTACATGTGGCATAAGACCAGAATCACACACAGAGACTGAACAGATACCTTGCACAGGGCATACTCTGTACTGGCCCACACAGACCGAGGGTTAGTCCTCCTGGAGCCATGGGCCATGGTCTTAAAGATAGCATAGTGACATATTGCATTTAGACACTGTTTCTTCACTGGAAATTTTACAGTACAATCTGTTCTAGTGCCTCAGGGTAGGCTCTTTAGTAGATGCTAGTAAGAGGCAAGAACAGTATTTCCATTTGCCCTTGCAGCCATGATGTGAATGAGAAGCCCATCTCTGTGGGTAGCCTGTAAGTCAACTGTCACTGGCTTTGCCAATACAAGTGATCCCATGCCAAACCCGTGAACATGCTGATCATCAAAGAACTGACTTCCATGTGCTTCGTGAGCTGGTAACACTGTTCGGAGCACACCTGTCCCATACACTAACTGCAGTGGGTTTGTTTAATTTTGGAATACTTCTGTCAACTCTTCCCTTAGACATATCACTCTAATAATCTAAGCCCTGCCTGATCTCCAGCCTTAAGCAATTCAATGATTGATCCTTTTGCATCCCCACTGAGGGCACTTATAAATTAACCTGGCATTGTGTTTAGAGTACTTGGGTTGATTTATAAAGATGCCTACAAAATAAATGCCCTTGCAGACAGACAAGCTTTTTACATATTTCCATACATCAAAGAAATGAACTGTGATGCTTTAGAAAACACAGCAGTGAAACTCTAATAAAAAAAATAAAGGAGAATAAAAGAAGAGTCCTATTTACCAGACAGCTCAGAAGTGCAGAAGATTTACTTTTGTAGATTAAAAATACAGATGAAGTTTTGAGTCCTAGGCTTTCCATCCTGTAAGACCTGGTGATGTTATCACACACAGGGTATATCCACTACACACAAAATACACATTATGAGAAAAATATTTGCTCAAACCTCTCAAGAGCTGAGACTCAATCAGAAAAAGCGAGCTTAGTTGTGCATTTAATGGAAGGTCTCACTCAAGCTGGGCAGGTTCACTCTCAGAGAGCTACTGCAGAGATGAAAAAAGAGAAATGCCAAAACAAGTATGATTTTAGAAACATGACTACCATAACATCGCTGAGTTTCTCATGAATGACAGCACTATAGGACTGACATTTCATGCGCTTCTGCAACGTGTGTTATGCTTCTATTTAGAGCCCTTATAGAAGTTAGTTTCTGGATCATTTCCTCCATCACTATTCCCAGTCCCTCAACATTCTTTTCAGGTTTAATATATCAGAGCACAAATCAAGAGCTGGAAATGAGCTGAAGTGAATTGGATTGCATGGGCAGAATGTCAAAATGTTTTTAATGATTCACTGGCTAATGTTGATATAGAAGAGGGTTAAAACTATTCAGATCCATACTCATATTTCCTCAAAGTTTGAGAAATAGTTTTTGTCAACTCCAGCTTATGATGTGCACTCACTTCCCTTTAATAGACTGCAATATATTAATGGGTAAATAGCATCATCAGTGAAAGCCCCTTCACTCTTGTTCCATATTGCTCTAGCCTCCCAGCCCCCGCTTTCTTAATTCACATATATCCTTTATATTGACAGTTACTTTATATATTGAGTATAGAATCAGCCCCAATTGTAGCTTTTGCATCGTCTCAGTGCATTACCCTATCTTGGGGCCATTAGTCAGTCTGCTGCCTGGTGAAACACTAGGGAGAGGGAGAGATTTTGATGCCTAAATGCATAAGTAGGACTCAGGCTTCTCCTGCTATTTTTCACTGATGCCCCTATACTAGGAGGCAGAGAAGAAGTGCAAGGAATTCAGAGCCAGGGCAGCCCTACGTGGGCTATCCATAGGCCAGTCCTATTCTGGACCTTAAAAAAACATGAAGCACATGGATAGCAATGTGGTTAGCACCCAGCATGCTGAAATACATCTGTTCCTGTGCAGTGAATCCATAGTAACCATTTCCCTCCCTTAGTAGGAGAGGAGAAGGTTAAGCATTTTTGGAAATCAAGCAGTTGCATTAAGGAATCAGATCTACATTGGAAGGGAGGGGTGAGACAGGGAGAGAAATCACCAGAAGTAAAAGGAGTCATTTCCAAGTTTGTCTTTGTAGTAACTCCCTATAACATACCTCCATGACCTAGTGTGCAAAGATTGGCCCTTCTGAAAGCAATATGGTCTGAAAGGAAAGTGCCTGCTCATGACATCACCTTCCTAAAGAGAGATAATGCTTACCGCATATGAAGGAAGATCTCACTGTGCACACTGGGTACACAAAGAGAGGTACCATATGTGTGAGAGCTGGGCTGGGGCTCCCTTTTTGGTTAGGTGTTCTATATGAGACATCAATGGTATTCAAGCTATAGGACCCTGGGCAGCTATCTGACGCTGTCCCAGCCTGGCTCATTTTCCAAATTTTGTCTTCCAAGGCTGCTTTACAGAAAACTTAAAATAGAAGGTTTCTATTAAAAGCAACTCTCTTCAGTTCATTTTAATGATCTATTACCATTTATTTTCCTAAGAACTCATGTTCTGAGCAATCAGGAAGTCTGTGTCTTGATTTAAGGAGGTATTTTTTAAAACAAAGTCCCTATGACAGATATGATTAAACCACCAAAATATTCACCAAATATTTACATGTTTAAGTAGTGAGCACTATAACATGTCTTACTTTCTTCTCCAATACCAGCTGAACCAATGCAAGATATTTAAACAGAAAACAGATTGAGAATAAACCAGCAATGAAATCTTTCATCAAAAAAACCCAAACCATAACAAATAAAATCTTTTTAGGGCTTTTTTTTTTATTGGTGGACCACAGAATAATTACTGACTAGAACCAATGCTTGAGGCTTCCTACTACATCAGTAATACCTAACAAAAAGGTACATAATAACTAAACTTCTAGCTAAAGATTGCTACCTGGATAGGTGTGTCTTCAACTACTAATACAAAAATTCAGGCACAGTTATTTCTAAGTGTTGAAAGCTATCCACAGATTAAGTTTTAGGGTCAGAATTGTATGCAACTTCCAGAGAAGTATTTGCTATGGATGTGAGCATAGGCATGCCTCTGTCTCGTCTTTCCACAAGTTTTACATTCAGATTTCCCAGATTATACATTTTCCTTTGTCTTGAAGAAGCAGAGACCTTATGCATTACTTATCACACTAAGACACCATTACAAGGACCATTGTATCCTAACATATAATTTGTCATATGTGATTGGTAGATCTTTCTTTTTAGTCATACAGCTCTGTCACAGACACAGATACTCTATTATTAGCTGATCACAATGGTGGGTTTAAACGTGTATAATGCATCTCACTCCATGCTTTTAACTTGTAAAGGAGTACAGTAGGGTAGTGTTGGAGAAAACATCTTTCTCATACACCTCAGCAAGAATATAACTGAATGAAGTCCTATTTTGAGAAGAATAAATAGAAACTCTCCAACAAAAAGTGTCTTAAAGTATAATCACTACCTGGTACTTAGTAACCTAGAAACATCATTCATTCCTTTATTTTAAATCCACAGATTGAAGGAGAGGTTTGATAATGGCCAGGATCTGGCAGTTAAATTTAATTGCGAGTTGGTTACCTTGGAAAAATAAACCGCTCTTGCTGACTTGCAAGCTTGCAAAATTTATGTTCAAAATCGCTCTAAAAGCTTCTAAACTCAAGGCAGATATAATTAATGCAGCAAGTTTTGCTGGAACATCAGAGTGGCTGCATAGATAAATTGATTGCTTGGGACAAGTGAGCAGGACCAAAAGTTAGGCCTGCCACCAGCTTCATGTAGAGGAACAGCTCCCACCGCACAGAGAGGCTGCTGCACCAGCACATGCAGCCTCTGCAGACTCTATGGATTGGGGCTCCTGCAGATGTTAAATCATAACCTCTTTCTTTGTATATGTATTTGGCATTAGACAAATGCTGCTGAATATTTATCCTACTCCAATCCCAGGAATATTTAAAAACAGCTATATGGAACTCATTTCTGCAGGAAAATGTGGAGTGCCAAAGTAGAGCTTGTTCTAGGAGTGATTAGCAGATTTCTTAGGTCTGTAACTGCATATTAAAAGCTGGGAAAATCTGTAGCCCAAAAGCTCTACCTGGCGCGATCCCTCTGAAAATCTTAATCAATCAACAGAATACCTATATTAAAACCAGAAGAAAGAATCATACTACAAAAGCCCGTTTTTTATACTCATAGCAATGGCTTTTGGCCATCATTAGGGACCATCCAGTATGATGTTGGCCAAATCTTAGTCTGAGCCAATACATTAGACACGGCATCTGGTTCTGCTCACAGTAACAGAAGACTTTTTAAATGAATGTTCCAACTCAGAGAAAAAACTGAGTAAGCCGTAGAAAGATAACTGTTTTAGACAAAGGGAATCTGGGACAAAGATCAAGATTAACACCTTCTGTAAATATGCAAAACATCTTTCTTTAGAAGTCTTCATTATACTTAACATTCTGGAGGTATCATTAATGGTATGAATGACATGTTGGACAGTAAAAAAGGAATTATGTGTATCTCAGTCCAAAACAGGCATGAAATCCCTGTCAGGCACATTTTTTACTTCAAGCCTAAATACATTAACTGAAGTATCTAATTTACCATTTTCAAAGAATTCAAGACACCTCTAAGCCCAATATAGTGTCTCAGATCATAGCCAGAATAGAATACTATGAAGATATAATCTCTAATCTACACAGTAAGTGAGAATTACATGAGGAAAATTGGAGAACGGTTTCTTGGTCAAAAAGCTATATTAATTTTCACTCAATTTGTGTTTTCTTTTTCATTTAAATGCTTCTGTTGCCATCATAGGTAAGTTAGATATATAAGCATGTAGCATTATTTATTTAATTCCTTGTTCTAGCAACTTTCTAAATTACTGTCTTCTTAATACAGCCTATTCCCTCATTTCATAGCTTTTTTATTACTCTTTTACTTCTGCTTATTCAGCAAACATAATTAAGTGGTCCATAACAATATAATAGCTTTTTCTTAGGGTTTGTAACAATTTTGAGCACATCCTATGCACAAGCATTTTAAAACTCTTTCTTTAATTTGTATTGCTTCGGATTTGCCCGCCATGTAGCATCAGAAAAGATGCATTTTCTCTCTATAGCTTGTAATAACCTGCATCCTCCAAACTTAAATTAAGTCCAGCCTCAGAAAGTTTATCTGTTTTAGAGACTGAGTTGTTATCTCTTATGAGTGAACACGCAGTAGGGTGTGCATACTGTTCCTGCTCCCTACAAAGTATTCATTTTCTAATTTGACCTATCAAAAGTACTTGTGTAACTTTTACAGCCTCTATGTTTTCCCCGCAGAGCTGGTCATGGTATATTATTTTTTCATTAGAACTAAATTCCTAAACTAATAAAAACCAGAAATTGTCAACATTTCTCTGCTACCATGCTTATCATATAACACCAAAATGCAATCTCCTTCACGCTCTTCTTCCTCAAATGTCATTTTATGCCAGGATAGGCTTTTACCCATAGCACAATCAAAATTTAAAACCAACAATTTTTTAAGTTCAGGAACTTGAATAATCCAGTAAGCATGTTCCATAAATATTGTTGAGTTTATAAAGGCATTCAAGATTAATATTCTTAGACTTAAAAAAAAAAAAATAAATAAAATATGGGAATCCTTTTTCCACTGCTCACTGCCCCTCTGCCTCAAGTTTCTTCAATATCTCCACGTCTTCAATGTGCTCCTACATGTTCAGAATTTCACACAGATCTTCTGGAACAAACTTAAACAGGGAACATTTTGATTAGAGATAAGGAATGTACATACATACATACATATATACATATATATATAGTATTTTTACCATGAGAGTGGTGAGGCACTGGCACAGGGTGCCCAGAGAAGCTGTGGCTGCCCCATCCCTGGCAGTGTTCAAGGCCAGGTTGGACGGGGCTTGGAGCAACCTGCGCTGGTGGAAGGTGTCTCTGCCTGTGGAAGGGGACTGGAACTGGATAAGCTTTAAGGTCCCTTCCAACTCAACTCATTCTATGATTCTATGATCTTACTTGATGGTGGATGTTTTCAGGCTTTCATATCATGTTAGTGTGCTCAGCTGTAAATCCATCTTTCAGTACAATGTTTTCAGAGTCTTTTTCCCCTCTAGAGACCTTCTACTCAGCATGCAATTCACAGTAAACTGTCAGATTTGTATTTTGACATCACACAGTAGGATTTATGGGTTTTGCTAGACTGTCTGTGGAAAGGTGAAGCACACAATACAGAATCACAGGACAGAAGGGACCTCCAAAAAATGTCAAGGCTTTTCCCAAGTCCAAATCACCTCTATCTAACCATTCCCAATAGAAATGTGTCTGGTCTTCCTCTAGCAAAAGATCTATAATCTCTTCCACAGTCATATACTCCACTGTTTCCATATCATCGCTGTAAGAAAGATAGTCTTCCTATTCAAACTGAATTTCTAACCTAATTTATTTAGAGGTAGCCCTGAGTAGTACAGATGCACTCACAAGCATTGGTATTTGATTTCTTACAAGTATGGCTATATGCTGTGCCTTGGTAGCAGCACCATGGAAGAGGCTGTAGGATGTGCCTCTAAGGGATTTGGTTTGTACACATCCACATTCAGATTAGGGAGTCACTTCAACAAACAGATAACATTTCAAACAAGAGTGATATGACAGGGATTATCTTTAGCAAAGTCACACTTTGATAAGGCTTTCAAGGTTTTTTATTACAGAAAGAATTTCATCTTCATTGTATTAATAAACAACCAATCCTTCAACTATGGGATCATGAGAAAATGAAACATGAGGCAATGACAAGAAGAAGAATGTGAGAAAATGCCTCGTTACCATGAAGCCAACTGAAGACAGAAATCAGCACATCTCTGGAACTCATAGCTATTTATGAGGCAATAGCTTCATATAGTTCGATGTATCATATACAGTAAGAAATTATAACATTAAACCATGCAGACTTGCTACTTAAAAAAAAAATCTTCCCCCTGAGAAATTCTGTCTAAAATCATCTGTTTAAGGTGATGGATAGCATAGATAAGAACAGCAAAGCAGGATGAAGACGGCAACCATAGTAGAATACATGCACATGAAAAAGATGCACCAAAAGTAAAGCCTGATTCTGTGGCAAATCTGGCTTGTCAGTAAAGTCCTGTGACATAAACATAAGGGTCTCTGGTTGCAAAATGATCCAAGAGTTAGGAAAGACTCAGACTGCAGGCTTGGACAGCATTAAGGCCTTATCCGTTTGAGGCTTCCCGAAGCTTCCCAAAGCTTCATTTGCTGAGGCATCAGGATAACATGGTGTCCACAGTAAGAGCCAAGGAAAAACTTGGAATATCACTTTCTCAGAAGTGTGTGGGTGCTTCTGTTCTCAAACAGCCAATGTAAGTGTAAATATGTGGGTAAAGCCCTTTTCTTGCTGGTGGTGGAAGCAACGCCTGCTGGCACTCCCCAGGCCTCTGGCCATGTCAGCTCCCAGGGCAGCCATATCAAGCTCTCAGCCCCATCTCTACCCACACTCATCTCACAGCCCAGCCACACACATTCAAGCCATCCCCTGCAGCATCATGTAAGGCCCAAGCCCTGCCAGGTCAGTGCTCAGTTGTTAAGCTTGAGCTCTTCAGCAGTTCTTTCATTGCTTTTTCCTGCTCCCACTCTCACTGCTGCCCAACAGTCCTGGGGTCCACAATCCTGAGCCTCACACACACATGCCTCTATATTGTCCTTTCTCATTTCTCATCTTCCTGTAATAGATTATCCTCTTTTTAGCTCACAGAAAACAGGAAGAGCCATACAGTACTCGGAGAACCAAAGTCCAGACAATCCAAATGCCCCGTCTGCCCTGATCTCAGGAGCATGCCTCTTTTGTCATCTGACAGACTTTACAGGAGCAGCACAACGCCAGGCAGAAAAAAGGGACACCTCAGAATCTCCTGGAGAACATCATCAGGGTGATCAGGGCGCTGGGAACATCAGTAAGCATGGCCAACAGAGGAGCCAGTGGGGTAATAACCAGGAAATACAAAGCACTGGCTTTCCCAATTATCTTGACAGTATTAGATGCATAACACAGCTCATCTGTGATGCTGGAATGAGTGAGATAAGCTTAGAAAATTACAGAAGAGAGACATTGTTTATGGTTAATACAATCCAAATAAAAATTAATGGAATGGTAAGTTGGCCATGAAGTTCTAGAGGACTTCATCTAAACACATGGTAATGGTTTACTTCCAGCCCTTCTACCTCTCTTAGGTGAGGAACATCTATGGACAGGCACATGTACTGCAGTATTCAACACAACACTGCAAATTCTCTCTGAGTGGGGAATCCGAGGGATCTGCTGCAATAGTTTTACTATTTGAACAGCAGAATACTAAATGGATTGTTTCTTCAGAAATGCCTTACAGACAATAAAAACCATGCTTAGCTTTTTAAAAACAAGTTTTCCAAACATTTTTCCAAGGTTCTTTATATAGGAAGTTATTTATTCCATATTCTGCCAGATAAGCATGATGTCTGACAGCAGAAATAGATCCTTTCAGCAATGATAAATTTATAATGGCATACAAGAGTTTTGACTGCTTGTGAAGTTCCCTAATTAATTCTTATATAGAGTTCCATTGGCAATAAAATTTATGTTTTGAGATAAAATGAAGCTCAGAGGAGTTACTGAATGCTCTGTTTCTTTTTGCAGATCTTATGTTTAATGTCATGTATTGTTAATCCCTTTGTTTACTAAGGAGGGGTATCATTTATCACTCTGGTGACACAAACTGGCTTTTATTATGGGAAGGAATACCCTCAATAAGGCTTACAGCTGCCAAGTGGCTGCACACATCTCAGATATGCCCTGAGGAAGCAACCTAAAGGTTGTCATTAACCCCCACTAGATCTTATTTCAGAAAAATCACATCTCATGGATTTTCTTTAGTCTCCTTTGAAATTGGCCTGGATAATATTGTGTCCTTGATTTCGTGGAAGACAGAGGTTTAGCACAGAGTTGTATGTAATACCCAATATTACTCTATAAATCAAGACAATGAACATTTGGACTATAACATTTACAGGATATGACCCAGATGTGCCCTGTAAATGAAAGATCTAACACTGCCCTTCGACAATGCTTGCTGTGATGACTCCAGTAATGCCTATGCTACATCCTGAAAAGGCAAATCACCAGGATTCTGGTTTAAAATCTTAAAAGTTTCGCAAATAGGTACTTTAAGCACTTAGTCTGATCTATGGAAATTGTGCCTTTCCTCACTTTCACCTATAAGTCACGAAATTTGCACAGAAAAATGGTGTTCAATCACTTTGCTCAAGGAAATTTCAGCTAAGATTGACATGCAAAAAAAGATTAATATCATGCACATTTAGTGGGAATTGTATCCTGCAACAATCAAACCTATTTTTGGCTCAAAGAGATTAAAAGCTTGACAGGTTTTTAGTGTTCTGTTGTAAGACAGAAAAAAACTTATCCATGGCCACTAATTCAGAAGAGGATATCTAATGCAAAGACTGAACTCTGCAACGACTGAAGAAGGTTGTTGTCAGGAAGGAAATGATCAAACTAGGAAGCCCGTGATGAAGGGCTGCAATTCTTTTTTAAGCATTTAGCAATTGGAGCCATTTCAACCCCAACTCTATCAAATTAAAACATAGGAAACAAATTCTGAACCCACCAGCAATGTCGTACTTCAACAAGCATTTCCCTATGGATTACTCCATTTTATTTTTCAAAGCTTAATCTCCTTCCAACAAAGTGAGTGTTTGGTTTAAAATAAGTAAGCAGAGTTTGCAAATTTATTGTGCCTGGGTCCTATGGCCTGATTCAAACTACACTGAAATCAAAAGCTTCTTGCCAACTTTAATGAAGGCACTATCAGACCACACAACCCCTCTTTTCTGGCTCCCAGGAACAGATCTAAGATTTGGGAGCCATCTTGAAGAAAAGGAAATAGCACCAAATAGAAAGTAGGGGGAGGCCGGAAGGTCTCGGGGAGAAGACTAGTAGTTTCTTGATCAGTTTAGGGGTTTCTCTTTTAATTTTGGTGTGTGGATTTAAATGTGGTCATGAAGGGTTTCATCAGAAACTGATACAGGTAAAACTGGTAGTGGCCAGTGTCAGCAACACTGATGACCCAGGGAAGATTACAACAGAAAAAACACATGGCAATACAACCCTCCGTTACCCATCCAGAATCCAGCAGTCTGCAGCTAAGCCTCCATGAGCCAGAAATTATGTGTTTAAAGGAAGAAAAAATTGCATTAGTTGGGAGCTGTATATCCATTTTGAAACCCATGTCAAATTTTAGCATTCACAAAGCGTAGGGGAAAATTTTAAAAGCAGAAAAGTAAATAGCTGAAGTCTCAGAAATATTGTTAAATGACCTCTGATGCTAAATTTAAATGTTCACATTCTCCTCCAAAGTTGGGTTGTTGGTTTTTTTGTTAAATGCAGCAATTTTATGACTGAAGCAATGAACACAAAGATGAAATCCAGCAGAATGCCATGTTTCCTATTAGACGATGATGCAAATATCCTGATAACATCCTTTTTATACTACTTTGTCCTCATTGCCTGTGCTATTCAGACTGCTTGACCCAACCTAAAAAATCTGCCCAAAATATCTGCATACATTTACATATAAAAAGTAAAGGAAGGGCTAATGCAAGAAAATCAAGCTGACCTGCAGATGGCACAGTTAATTCTCAAGTTGCAGTCTGGGTTTTTTTGGTGGGGTTTTAATTTTTCTCTAGCAAAACCACTGAGGGCAGTTCTAAACTTTCCCACTGCTGTATGAAAGAACATCAGAGCTAATAAACTTGCATTTCCTATACGTTTTGGCTATCTACCAAACCATCATTTTGTTTTGCCATTTTTTCATCAGTTCTCCCATTTCCTTCTGATTATGATAATATTTCTAGAAGTCTAGTGCTCTCCCCCTAGCAACAACACTGCCATTTGCTTAGCACATCCCCTAACTACCAGCCAGGAAAGTGCTGCATCTCCTATGGATCATCTTTCCCAAAGAAGCTGTGATCTCCAGGTAGAAAACAGAGAAAGAGGAGGTAAAGAAAGGTGCCTTTAAATGAGGCAGGTAATGGAGAGAATCATCAGGTGCCTAATACTGGCATGGGTGGCATTTATACCTACCTTTTCTTTAGACAAGGGACTAAAGTCCATCACTTCCTTTCACATCCTTCCATCAAACTTCTCACTAAAATGAACAGAAGCAAGTGAGATATTCAGCAGGCCAACTTCAGGTATCAAACTCATCATCTCCCACCTTCCAGCAAGTTGCCAGAAACTGAACACTGACTCTGTGTGCGTGTGTGTGTGTGTGTGCTCAGCCGTGGCTGTTACCTGCTGAAGCACTGAGATTTCAATAGGTGTGCAGACCAGCAAACTGCTCCTTGCATCAGCCACACCCTCCAAAAAGCTTTCCATGAGGTTTTCTTTGATACCTACACTTTGCTGAAGTTTCTCATTGTACTTCATGTGCACAGTGAGGCCAGTAACATCTCCTTACTGCAAAGGGGACACAACATTTCATAAATCTGTTCAGGGCTGATTCGCCAGTTGTGGTAAAGAGGGAAGGTACCCAACAGAAGCAAATCTGACATGTAGCCAGAGTTCTCCCACTGTTGGTAGTATGTCTTTGGAACATTGCTTCAGGCTTGTCCTTCACTTTCCTTGTGCCACAGAAACTAAACATTATTCACATTTCTTTGCAAGGTAACATTGAGATGTCTAGATGGAAAATATTTTACAGGTGAGAACACACTCTTTTACTTGCCATCGTTAATCTATAAAATGAAATGCATTTGCTGTTAACCAGCTTTCTTTAAAATGAGATTGTCCCATTAGGTTTCCTGCCTGCTCAAGGCTCATTGGCAGTGTTTATAATACAAGTGCAATTTGAAGGATTTGTTTCATCTTGTTAAGTTGCTTGGAAAATGGAAGCAGAGGAGATGGAACTAATTGAATGGCTATAATAAGAGGGTATGGGGTTTGCTTTTCAGTGCAGAAGACATAACAGGCATTTGTTGCAATGAAAAAGCCAACAGGCAAAAATAGTATAACTATTTCAAATTCTGCTTTCCCTAACAAAGTAGTTACAACACCAAATTGTAAAATATAAGCTCACACTTAGTCCTTCTTACAATTCCTAATACTTTTCTACGACAAGAATGTAAAACATGTAGCCCGTGAGCCAGACTGATCCTTCTAAGTACTTTAATCTGGCCTGCAAAATCCACAGAGCATCTTAATCCAGATCTGCCCTGCCAGTCAGCTCCATGCTCGCTGTAGTTCTGCAGCTTCACCTAAAGTAACACAGACAAGTAGGAGTGGGGGAAGATTGGGGTATATTTGAAACAAGTGAGTATCTGCAAGAGCATCACCAAGCACCGTGACATTGTCTCAGTGCAGCTCTGGGACCCAGGACTCTGGGTGCATACAGAGAGTCTCCCAAGGGGCCTGCTGAAGAAGCACTGCTGCCCAGCATCCTAATTCCCTAGGGAAGAGGGTAATCATCTTTCCTGTGCTATATAGCAGCCCAGCTTCCTTGTCCATGCTGCCTTACTGTGGAACATCTGACAGGCAAACCACTAAAACAAAAAAGAAAAATTAAAGTAGAAGGAACTCTAATGCTTTAACAAAACTCACTTGGATCAGGAGCTGTGAAATCTGAGTAAGTCCAGGGCTGCATGAACAAAACCATAAACTGTGTTATGCAATAACATAATCGTTGCAGGAAAAAGCATTTCCACCCTTGAACTGGTGTCACTATACAATGTTAATTGCCACTGGTACTTCTCTGAATTAGCAGACTATTAATAGATTGCTGCTAAAGATAGTTACCCTGGAAAAGCTTTGAGAGGAATCCTTGTGCCTACGGGCTATTTAAAGAGTCAGCATTTGCACTTCAGACACCTAAATTCACGATACAGGGTGTCAGCAGGTGCAAGACCACGGTGCTGCTTAATGGGCAGACCTGCCCTTCCTCTACTGCACAGGTGGAACCTACAGAGAATCACCTCTTCCCTTGCACAGGGTGAATAACCACTGAAAATGAACCCAAAGCACAGATTTATTTTTAGCCAGATCATTAAACTGCCCTGACTCACTTGAGAACAATCCAATTACTAAAGCAACATGTATAACGGAATAGGAATAACCAACAACACAGGGCTGTACCGGATTACCCTTCCACAGTAGTGTGTATTTAGACCACCTCAAGCTGACTGGCAAATCCTACTCCAGGTTAGAAGCTCACATGGAACCACACACCTATCCCTCCCTAATGGAACACAGTGTTCGCGGAGACAGAACTCAAAACCATCGCTTTCACTGGCAGTCAAGGTTCAGCATGCACATTCAAAATGCAGCAGGACGTTTCTGGATCTAGCAATGCCATATTTCTACTTCCCCAAATACTTGACTAATATTATTCAGACTTTCTCTCCCATTCTCATTAAGAGCATGTGAAGTTAGGATTGAAAAGTAAGGCAGAAGTCAGTCATCCGACTTTTATCAGCCCTTGAGTTCATAAAATATGTCAGAGAGAAAGAGTGGCTTATAACTAACAATAGGGTTGTTACCCCTCCTCTTTCTCCCCAAATGTCTCAGGAGATGTCATTTGGAGGTTTTTAAAAGAAATAAAATAGGTTGTCTCTCCATGGGCAAAGTAGGAAAAGTAGGTTTCATGTGGGGGGGCTGCAAAAAGAACAAAGGCAGAATATCTGCTGAATCACCACAGTCTATCCACTACACTCAAACAGCTCTAATTCTCCTGAATTTGCAGTACCCAGCAATCAAGCAATAGTGCTGCTGAGAGGAATTTTAACCAGCGCTGTAGCAATCAAACTAAAG
Organism: Psittacus erithacus; assembly: GCA_009867235.2. Classification (NCBI taxonomy): domain Eukaryota; kingdom Metazoa; phylum Chordata; class Aves; order Psittaciformes; family Psittacidae; genus Psittacus; species Psittacus erithacus. The sequence continues at coordinate 99,475 of WYDI02012643.1, forward strand.
CAACTCTAATGCAAACTAGCGCTTCCAGATGACATCTACTGCTATCATTCAGCCCCAAATAAATTTGCTAGCATGCAGTAATAATCATGACATGCATCTGCTGAAAGTCAAGACAGGGTCTTTCTGCTGATGTAGTCAAGAGATTAATTCCACAGTAATCACTGCTGGGAGGCATTTGAGAGATATCAAGCAACAGAAAGCTCTTTGTTGACATTTTTAAGGAGATGGAAATGAATACATACGAGTGTGGTCAGGAAAACAACAGTGATGGGGAAAGAAGAAAACAGAGGGGATAAAGGGAGAAGTTTGCCATTACTTACAAGAAGGTAATGTTTTAGATGTCAGCCATGCAGTGCTCTCTGCAAAGCAACAGGCTTCCTTCCAGCCTGACAAACTGAGTTACTCTTTCTACAGACTTTACAATTGGTATGAAAAACTAAGAGTAGCAGAAACATCCAGCTTGTTTAGTTAACCTGCAGGATTAGGAACAGTGTTACAGTATTTGAAGACATACTTTACCTCCCCCTGGCTATAGAATGACATACAGTAAGGATTTTTGTGGGGGTTTGTTGTTTGTTTGTTTTTAAGAGAATGCTATTGGTAATTAATTACCTCCTCCTCTTTGAGAAGAGGAGAAATCTTGCATGCCCTGTGAGCAAACACCCACATAGACTTGACTATCCCCCAAAACAACAAACTTTTCTAATTCTTTGCACCTCAAAGTTCTTGCTCTTGCAAGGTGCCATCCAACAAGTTAAAAATTTTAATAACCAAACAGAAATAGCATGCATGTAATAGACTGCTTGAAGAGAGAATCTCATTCTCAGAAATTACCAGATTTACCTATGCAAGGATGTCAGATTTTTGCCTTCCTGCCCTACCTTTGACAAAAGACACACCTATTCTCAGTTTTGCACTGCTTCATGGCTGTCATCGCTACCTGTGCCCAGCCCCATCTATGCAGACATGCAACTTTTAGTGCTTGCATTTTCCATGCTGGAATCAGACCTGTCTTGCAGGCACACTAAGGCTGAATTTAACTAAGTTGGGTAACAATGGCAAGAAGTTCAGCCTAGACTTTATGAGGATATTCAGGACTTCAATGCAGATTCATTCTTCCAGTTTGAAACATTTGAGCAGAATACTTAATTTAAGAGAACAGTCATTTTGTACTCCTTCAATAGTAAATGCAGATAGACAGCCACCCCCAGAAAATTAGCAGATTGGAGACTGAGTCATATTCTGGGGGTGTTTGTCTCTCCAGCAACATAAAGGAAACCAAGGTTTCACTCCTAGCTGGCAGTGATTACCAGAGCAATACCACCAGTAAGGCAGCACAGGCTGTAATGAACAAACTCCAGAGATGGGAGGGGCTGAACTCTGCTCCTGAGATTTAACTGATGTTGGTATCTGAGATACCAGTATAAACCTGTCCTGGATGAGTCTGTCCCACCCAGGGGATGTTTTCTCAAAGACACAACAGCATAAAAAGTGACATTTTCATTACATCCCTGGGATGGAGTTTCAGAGACAATGATTAAGCAGACTGCAAAACAGGGAAATCACTTTGTGATAAACTCTCAATTGTTTTTATTTCCTACCTTCAGCAACACTTACATCTGTTTTCTTAGTGTTTCAGTTGCCTGGTTTGTAGGGTTTTGCAGAAATTATTGTACATGGGAAATGAGGTAGCTGTGAGCAGTGATAAGGAAATACAACTTTATCTTAAGGTACCAATCCCAGCGTGGTAGAAACTGGCTTTTACTGTTCTGCCATGTTTGTGAAGAAAAAGTTGGTTTCAGTTTTCACTTCTCCACAGAGGGGTTTCCACCAGAACTGGCCAAGACCCAACCAAAACCTCAAAAACATCTACTCACATTTGTAGTCAGACATAATGCTGAGGGATCTTTGCATCATGATTTCTGTGGGTTTGATAATGGAAAAGTGACGTTCCATTTCCATTTTTTTTTTTTGCTGTTGTTTTTAAATATAGGAAACACATTTTTATGTTATAACAGCAGGATCATACCCACCACTTTCAACCAATCACACATATATACTACATACAAGGGAAACTTAGTGACTACATGTGTATTAGTGATGCTACCAATTTTAATGGAGTTAAGAGGTCGCCAATGAATAGTACACCTTACAAAATAGCACACAAAAAAATGAGGTAACCACTAGACTCCCAAAGTAAGCACACTATTCCTACTATAACCTCCATCCCAGATCTACCAGGACTCATTTTTAATACTTTCACAGACCTTAGCTTAAAAGAATAACAACTTCCCTAGAAGAATAAATTCAGTTCTCCTCCTAACTATCTTTATTCAGTACCAAAGGCAATATTTGTTTCTCCAGAAGGCAAAAATAAGATAATACTTAGTTTGGCGTCTCTTTTGCACGTTTCTCACCTTCTTTTCAGTCACTGTCCAGAAGCGTGTGAACATTTCCAGTAGCCTGGACATGCCCATGACAGGGTTTTCATAGTTGTTGGAATAAAAAATCCCTATACTACACAGCTGGCACCTTGCCACAGAAGAAAAAAAGCCACACTTTACAGAAGTTCCTGCGTCTTGTTCAAATGAGCTACCACAACATAGTCATGGAAGTGGTGCAAGTATAGATCGCGTATAATTAATAATACATCACAAATTATTGGTGATGCAGTGAAACAGTAGCAGAAGTCCAGGGGGATCTGAAGTACTGCTAACAAAGCAATACACTTTGTGATTCAGCAAGAAGGAATTAATGACTGCAAGCCTGAAATAGAAATGTGGTCAGCTGGCATTAAGAAAAGTTTGATCCTCTTTTTCATATAATGCACTGAAAAGGCACAAAAAATTCAACAGTATAAAACTTTGCTGTGTGACTCAGTAGAGAAACCAAAGTTCAAAACTTTAGTGAACTTTACTGAAAATTTTACACATTATTTTGCAAATAGATTCCTAGCTATTGCCAGCCTTCCATTCACAGCAGTCTAGTTTAACTCAAGACATTTTAAGCAGCCATGACTGCAAAGCCAACTGAAACCAGAGACAATTATTTGCCTTGTATATTGGAACATGGCCCCTTTGTTGAGTCTTTTACGTAATACAATGATACCAATAGGAAATAACAATAACAAACACATCTTGATTTAAGTAAACTCTGTTTTCCTACATTTTATTCTTCCATAAGTAACTGAAGTGTTACAATAGCAACCTTAATCTTTGCATTTTCAGTTTTGGAAAATTCATAACTATGTTACCATATTAAACACTGTTGCCCATTTGGTATTTCCAGAAGATGCATAATAGATTTGTAGCATCATTTAGTAAATAAATTCATTATGTTTTTCATTAAACTGTTCTAAGGGGAAAAGGAAACCTTTCTCTATTATTGATTCTCATGGGCAGTCTAGCATGAAATTTTTGATGTATTTTTTTGAGGTTTAAAAAGTTGAGCATAAAAATGCATTATTGATTGTACACTGCAAAGTACAGTATACCGCTCATCCAACTCATATATTATTGATTAAAACACTCAACAGTTCTAACCTTTTGCTCAGTATCTCCAAGGTAGTTAGTTTTATGAGGATGTCAAGGTACTGTACTTCCCAAGGAGTTTGGAAAACTCATGGAGCAGCTACTGGAGTTCTTTAAAAATACTTTGTCAATAATCTTGGAGTCCATACATTCAAAGAAGGAACCAGTTTGGTCAGAAAGACACCCTGCATCTCACTTGCATGTTATGTGAAATATGTAGCTTATAGAGAACCCAATCCATATTAGCCAACAGAAGCTTCGTAATTGATTAGGGACACAGACTTCAAACATGGCTCTGCAAATACCAGTCTATGTGCTAAATACAAAAGCAAGTTACCTGACTTTGCCACCACTATGCCTGGCACAAGAGTTGAATGAAAAGGCAATTTATGGGCCAGGAAGTATCTCTAGGATCAGTACTTCAATGGTTTTCCCAAAGTCTGGAACATGTTGTACAGCAGCAAACTGTCAAATCTGAAACTGAAAGCATGATTGGCTCAAATGAGGTCAGATTTTGTGGTTGCCTCCACATTGCTGGATTCTTACACCTCATGGATTTGCCTTGTAAGCCATGGTTAGATTTTGCACATTGCATTTATCTCCTTTACAGAATTATTTAAAATATAGTATATATATTTGTTACAAGGAGATAAAATACTGGGTGATTAAACTTAAAACACAGAGTTACTCCAGAGTCTACCTGCCCAAACTGGTTCAAGGCTCAGAAGAGGAAGTGCACAAGAACGTGACCTTTCTGTCCTGTGCTCTGTAAGCAGAAAAAGCACCTTCTAGCCACAGATAATCAGTGGAGATAGATTTAACACAAACTCTTTTCCACAATGATTAACACCTTACTAGCAGAAATCCTACTGGAATATTCTAGTCTGCCATCATAATACAAATTTAGCTCTAGTTAAGGACAGAAATGACCAAAAGACCCTCAGCAGGGTGATGGATATTTGATCGATTTCACAGAATGATTAATCTAATGGAAAAACATTCATATTGCAGAACTGATGAAGTCTCTTTCTTGAGTGTATCAACTGAAAAATGCCTCTACATAACACAGGCTAGCAGCCCTCTCAGAAAAAGACTATAAATATTTGTCATGATGTATTTCATTAACGATGCGAGCATTCTAAACTAAACTGAAAATTACTCTTTCCAATTTATTTGCCTTAATAAGAATTCTAAGATAGCTCTATCACAAAAAAACAAGCTAGAAATCCTTGAAATGCAGCTTTTAAAATGCCTTTTGTATACATTTGGTGCTATGACTTTTATATTGGTGGAACAATGCCAAGATGAAAAACCAGGGAAAAAAAAAAACAAACCAAACCAATTTCCTAAGTACCAGGCCAGCATCACAAATCATCTCTGCACAGACTCATCAGTGGGGTTTGACGTGCATAAATTGCTTTGCCATCCAGAAAAAGATTACTCCAATGCAGGGCCAAATAGCAAGCTACTCAGCAGATACAGTACCAAATACAATAAGAAAATTCATAGAAGTTAATCTGCTCCATGGCCTTGCTACAGAACTGTCACTACCAATTGCAAATCTGTAATGATTTTGGAGTGAGTGCTCTAGCATTCAGTGATCCTTCCTCTCTGCTTAGTATTGGTGAGGCCCATTTCTGGGCTTCCCAGAACAAGAGAGACAAGGATACACTGGAGTGAGTCCAGCAAAGGGCCATAAGGTAACTGAGGGAATCTCTCATATGAGGAAAGGCTGAGAGAGATGGGACTTTTCTCAGCCTGGACAAAAAGGTTGGAAGGGTCTCCCTAATATGCATAAATATCTGATATGTGAGTGTAAAGATGTCTGAATCAGACTCTGCTTGGCGGTGCCCAGTAAAAGGACAAGACACAATGGGCACAAACTGAAAAACAGGAGGTTCTGATCACTCATGAGAAAAAAAATCCTTTTTACTGCGAAGGTTATCAAACACTGGCACAGGCTGCACAGAGAGGTTGTGGAGTCTCCATACTTGGAGACATTCAGAACCTGACTGGACTGAGTGCCCTGCCCTAGCCACACCTAGACAATCCCCCGAGACCCCTTCCAGCCTCAAAGATTTCATTATCCCATGATTTCACAGTTCAAACTAACTGCACTGAAGATGATGAGGCAAGCAGAATGCAAGGAGAGGGGCAAAACCATCATCAGAATGAAAATAAAACATTTAAGAGTCCATTTCTTCCTTTACACTGAAGTAAAACAGGGCAAACACAGCAAGCATAAGGCAGCTGTACTGCAGCAGCAAGCAGAGCAGATGCAAGCTCTGAAAGATTAACCAGCAGCTCCTGGAACAGTACATTCATATCTGTACTGACTGATCTGCACTTTCTGCTTGCTTCAAGGATCAGATACCTGGAGACCCACATTCCCTTAGATTCCATGTTCCTAGATGTGCCTGGAGGGGCAGTGGATGAACCTGAACAGGGAAAGCAGTGATCCAAGGCTGAGTAGGCAGCCCTCTTGCCTATTGCGAACATAGCTATGAGAGGCTGTATTAAGCACTGAGTACAGAGGCACCAAGCAGGTTACTGTCTCATCCAGCCAGTTATCACTTTTTTTAACTACCCCACAGGTTTTCATTTTTTTTTGCTCAAAAACATGTGTAAAGAATCCGTGTCCTGCTTGGAAGCATGCCCTTATACTACAGCAAGGAATGTATGTCACAACTCCTGTGGAGCTTTGAAGAAGCACCCGTTTTAAAGTCAGGAGGGAATTTTGCCAACCAGCAATCAGGACTGGCTTTTCACCACTCTTCTCCTCATGTGCAGAGAGGCAGTGCTCTGTTAGAAGCTGGGGTTGCCATAAGACAGGTAAGAAATCATATTTGAAAAATCCTGGCAGTCAGGTGAAGTTCCCAATGACTGGAAAAAGGGAAATATAACCCCCATTTTCAAGAAGGGGA
>WYDI02012644.1:0-107216 GCA_009867235.2 Psittacus erithacus
GCCCACCTCACAAGCGTGTCAAGGTCCCTCTGGATGGCATTCCTTCCCTCCAGTGTATCAACCGAACCACACAGCTTAGTGTCATCAGCAAATTTGCTGAGGACACACTCATGTGTGAGGGCACACATAATGATTGGATGCGGCTTTGATCCACCTGGTCTAGTGGAAGGTGTCCCTGTCCATGGTAGGGGGTTGAAACTAGATGATTTTTAAGGTCTCTTCCAGCCCATTCTGTGATTCCAAACCATTCTATGATTCTGTAGGGGGAAGTTCTTGGTGACACTGTGAAGGTGTAACAACACTTGGGGGTCCTATTTGGATCGTTTAAAACCGAGATCGTATCAAAGTAATCAAAGATGGTCACTAATGATTGGTAACTCAAGGCCAGCAAAGTGAGTAAGTAGTGCATGTCGGTAATACTGTCATGAGATCTGACATATGGTACCTGTAGGAGGGCAGCTGCTGCTGTGGTTCAGCTGGGAGGGGAGACCCTCCAGTCACTGCCCACTGTCATTATAGGAATGAGGGGCTGGAGAGGTGCTGTTTGGTCTCACAGCAAAGCTCCTCTGCCCGTGCAGGAGGGTGAGGCACTGCTGGACTCCCTCACTGGCCAGCCGCACCCTGAGGATATCCTGCTCTTCGCTGTTCCCATCTGTGCTCCCTACACAGCGATGACGAGCTACAAGTAAGTCCTGGCACTTCCTGGGGCAAGGGTTTGGCTGAGGGGAGCCAGCATGCTACTGAGAGAACCCTTTTCTTTTGAAAGGTATAAAGTCAAGCTCACTCCAGGCACCCAAAAGAAGGGAAAAGGTACTGTATTAAAGCATTGGAACCCTCAGTGCGCCACCTATTGAAGCCAGCACGTTTTAACATACTGTTTAAATCTTTCCTATGCTTTTACAGCTGCAAAGATTGCCTTGCATAATTTTATGCAATCCAAAGAAGCTACTGCAAGAGAAAAAGACCTGTTCCGCAGTGTAAAGGTGACAAGTTTTTCTACATAGTTTCTCTATACAAATATAACGGCAGCAGCAAAATGTCAACTAGTGCTGTTTTGGGGTTAAATACTTCCAAACCTAAATGTTCTGTTTTGGGGTTCTTTTTAGCAGTGTTGTGTTTCTCAGTACTGCTGGGAAAGATGCACTGCTTTGGCTGGAAAGGATCAGTAGAAGTTGAGTCTCACCTGTGTCATTGGGCATTAAGTTTCTTTATTGTGTTGCTCTTAATGTAAAATAACGCAACTGATAACAGCATCATCTTCCATGAAGGCCTGTAGTTCTGGGAGGGGAAATTCTCACTCCCGTGGCAGCGTACTGGGGGGGCAGGTGCTCACGCTGGGGGTTCAGCTAGGCATGGTTGGAAGCCATGTCTGGGTGTGCTGCTCACCATGGGCTTTCGCCTGCCCCTCTCCCCCAGAACGTGCTTACTATGGGCTGAGTAAAACATGGCATTGCTCTGCTCAGGCAGATCTTTGCTCCCCGATACAGTTCTCTTCTACTCCAGTTTCTTGCGCCATCGGTGTGCAGTGCTCCCATGCCTGCTGCTGGAGAGAGGGCTGGCTCCTGGCCATGCTCTCCTCCTAGGGCTTGGTTGGTCGCTTGCACCACGATCCTCGGGTATTTCTCATTTCACATCAGAGATCCCTGTGGATCAGGCAGCCTAGAGCACTCTCTTTACAGCTGCTTGCTGCCCTGTAACCATTCACTGATTGGAAACCTTGAACAGCAGCAGGACTTCATGTCGATTTTTCATGGTGCTTTGCTAGAAAACTCCAGTTAATGTTTAATGACCTTGAAGTGAACAGGTCCTGCCCAGAGAACTGCCAACCCAGCCAGCCTCTCCCAGTGGAGCTGATGGATGGAAGCTGCATGTAAAACTGTTAAGTCTTTCATCACTAAAATGTGATGAGAAAGCAGCAGCCTGACATTAGCTGTATTTTCACTGGGGGAAGGCTGACAGGAACGGGCCCATCAGCTCCCACGAGCCAGCTTGGAAGCACATCGGGGCTGAGGGAAGATGTCTATAAATGCTTTGCTGCTGTGTGCAATTTCTCATCTTTAATGTTTTGTAGGATACCGATTTGTCAAGGAATATTCCTGGTAAAGTGAAAGTGTCTGCACCGCATCTCCTGAACAAGAAGAAGAAGTGATTCCTTATTTGGGTTTCTCACTACTAAACGGCCACTGGTGTGCAGTCAGAATCTCAGCACCTGCAGGTGGGACAGACAGACATAGACCTACCCCGACTGCCATTATCTGGACTGAGTTTAGCTCCTGTGGTGTCACCGGCAGATGAGGACAAGTTCCTGTGTCACAGCAGAAGGACTCTTGATGCAAATAGCATAAAAACATGCAAATAAATTGCTGGCATTTGGTCAGTGATGGGATCTCATGCTGTTGGTTCTTTAACACATCGAGTGCTGGAGCTGAGCACTCCATCTCAAGGAGTCCCCCAGTTTGCTGCAGCAAAGCTTGGTGGTGTTCATTTTCTTCCTCATACCTGCTACTTTCCTGTATGGGGGACTGGAGGTTCTAGTAGGAGTAGGACAGTTTCAGTGTGACATGCTTCTTCCTTTACCCAAAACACGCCACTGGCTGCAGAGATGTGGTGGGTGCCGGGTGCAGACCCAGAGCCCCTGCTCCTACTGGCACAGCCTGACTGTGCTGTGCTGTTACCACCCCTGGGGAAGTAGGGAAGAGGTGGGGAAGCAGCAATGGAGCTGAAAGGTCAGCATAAAGCCTGTGTGCTGTATCAGTGGCCCCCTGTAAGATGTGAAACAGACTTGTGGAGGGTGCTGCAGCTTGTTTGACAGTCTGCACCCTCCTAAACACTTAAAATAGCTCAAGCCTACACAAGAACCGAGCGCAGGAATGACAGGACAGGAATTACTTTCTTCTACAAGTCAAAGGTTTTAATAATTTTTCTTTTTGAGGACAACTTAAACATGATTGATTGCAATCCTACTCCTTCCCCACAGCAGCACAGCCTGTTCCTTGTTCCCCTGTCACCCCCTGGAGCTGCTGACAGACAGAACCGCACTGGCAAAGGCAGGTGCTGACCACACTCCACAGCCACTTCCAGTGTCCCTCTACACAGCTGAAGTCTGTCGGGCTGTCCCAGTTGCAGGTGAGCTCCACAGGTCATGGCTGCAGCCCATAACGGGCTCAGGCGCTTTCACTTCAAGCTTTACACTTCTCAGGGCAGAATATCTGCTACCTAAGGTTCACAACTGAAGTTCCACAACAAAGAGTTCCAAAAATACCAAACTACAACCAAGCATAGTAGTGGTGCTTTAACACAGAATCATAGAATAGTTAGGGTTGGAAAGGACCTTAAGATCATCTAGTTCCAACATCTCAAGGTTTATGACAGTTTTATCAACATACAGTTTCCAAATTCCATTTTGCTGACTTTAAGCATTTGTGGCAAAAATATTAAGCAGTTTCCTAACACTGAAGACTAAGCCAGAACTGCAATCTTCAGCCTAGACTAAAGCAAAACTCCTCTTCACCACTCATGGTATGCCTCAGAACTTTCTGCACAACCAGTGGAATCTTTGGGTCCCTAACTAGGGACCCTGTAATGAGTTTCCACATGTGCACACTCCATCTTCTTGCTTGGGCCTGGCCCTCAAACATACTTCAAGTGGACAAACCCAGAACTAGTTTTAGCTTAAGCACAGGGTACATCTCCACTTGCATTAAATACATTTATTGCAAACATCTTTACACAAAAATAGGTTCTCTCTAGGCCATTCACATGCAACTTAAAAGGTAAGAAGCAACTATCTATGACAATACACAACATGCTTCAAGATACTTAACCTATACAGGTTTAATGTTTGCCACACTTGGTAGAATTATTACATCTTCAAGCTGCTTATCCACAAACAGCTCAGTCAGCAACGTCTGCAGAGGGCTCAGGAGCCTGAGGTGTTGTTGCTGCCAAACCGCTGGTTGACGCTGTGCAGTAAGTGCTTGGGGAGGCAATTCCAAGAACTGGCCAGCATCTCCTTAAAACAAATGACTGCTTCGAGGCACAGCCTTGGGAGAGGGAAGACACAGCCACAGTTAGCGTGACCAAGAGCTGCAAGGTAAGCTCATTCTTTACAGCTGTTTAATGACAGTTTGTTCTTATCATTAATGCCAAATGTGTGCTCCTGAAAGACATCGTGCTCTGCCTGCTCCTAACTGGCTGCTGTCCTTTCAGCATGCTTTAGAGGAAATCTTGAAACAGGCAGTAACCCTGTGCTACCTGGCACGGATGGAGACAGGACAGTTTATGTTGAAGTCTTGCTTTATTACTGTCCTGGTTTCAGCTGGGATAGAGTTAATTTTCTTCTTAGTAGCTGGTGCAGTGCTGTGTTTTGGCCTTAGTCTGAGAACGATGCTGGTAACATACGAATGTTTTAGCTGTTGCTAAGTAATGCTTACCGTGATCATGGACTTCTCAGTCTCTCATGCTCTGCCAGTGAGGGGGGAACATGAGAAGCCGGGAGGGAGCAGAGGCAGCACACTTAACCCAATCTGTGGGGTTACATTCTTCCAGTTCTCCCATCCCACCCAGGACAGAGTGGGTAAAGGGGAGGGTGTGAGCAAGCAGCTGCATGGTACTGAGTTGCTGGGTAGGTTTAAACCATGACACATACCTTACGAGAGATCTTGGTTGTAGGGAAAACACAAGTATTTCATTACTGTGAGCCTGGGCGTGGGAGAGAGAGAGAAGCAGTTTGGTTATTTGGATTCACATCACTACAGCAGGAGCCAAACCAGATGAGGCTCATACAAAGGGACCCTAGAAAGGCAGGCAATGGGGCATGTAGTGGGCTTCACACAAACCACAAAGGCAGCAGACAAGCTGAATGCAGAACCGCTCACTGCTATATGAGAAGATATAGGCACTAGGGAACTACAGGTGAATAAAAAAAACATATCTAGACTGCCTCATACAGCTGGATGAGAGTGGGTGCGCAAAGGGGCCAGAGTCAGGCACTCTCCCTGTGCAGCATCAACTTGGGCTCGGAGGGAATGGCAACACTGTGGGCAGTTTCCAAGTCTTCGTGGAATTGCACTGAGGGACTTTAGAGATGGGGACTGTATCAGGCTCAGCAGTCAATGGTTTTGGCTTTTTTAAATGGTTGTGCCTGCTCTTTGAACGCACCTAAACCTATCACCTACCAGGGCAGTGCTGCCAGCACAGGAGGAGCTGTTGCACCACTGTTGTTTGCCACTTGCCTGTTCCAGCTGACACACACTGGTGCATACACTGCAAGGTGCTGGCACACTCATTCCCAGCCTCCCTCTAGCCAGCTGGTGTTTCAAGGACCTCAGGACAGTCCTGGCCTGGGTGAAGAGTCCCTTTCTCTTCAGGCTGTTTCGCCCCCACCAGGCCTCTCTGCATGCAGCACACTGAAGAAGTTACCTTGGGAGGGGTGCTTGAAAACACTCATATGAGAAGCACAGGGCAAAGCTGAAGATGTAGTTGGGAGGTAGGAGGGAAAGTAAGTGATGGTTTGTTTAAATAATGAATAATGATGTGGTTGCTAGAAAAGCAAAAAACATTTTCCTTTCAAACTTTTTTTATGCACCTTTGTCAGTCCTCACAAGATCACATGGCTGACTACAAGCCTTTTACACTCGCTGCAGTGGTAAGACACTGCAGATCCTGCAGGCAGGACCAGGCTGCACAGGAAGGGAAAGCTCAAAATAAACTTACAGCTTTTGAATGGGCAAGTAGGTTGTTGGCACAGCCCCCAAAGATGATCACCTCTCCTTCTTCACTTGCACAAGCAGTATGCCACAACCTAGAAACAGAGGTCAGCACTGCATTAAAGCAAAAATCCACCCCACCCAACAATGCCTCCGTAGGATTTGTATTTAAAGTTAACACATGAGGTTGCCCTTCCACCAGTGCACCTGAGACATGACTAATTCAACAGGAGTTATGTCTGGAGAAAGAACACTGGTCAGCAAAACACGGGTTGTATAACGTGTTCTGGTTTGAGCTGGGCTGTGAGGCTCAGCAGCATGTGCTTGCCAGTGCAGGTGTGCTTGCCAGTGCAGGTGTGCATGACAGCAATGGCCCTGTGGCTTCTACAGGATGGCTGCAATGAGCTGCTGGTGCAAACTTCATTTTCATGTCCCACTTGAGCCAAAGACAGAGCAGGATCAGTCAGACTTTGTATTGCTCTCCTAAGACTTGGGGAAAGAACTTATTTTGTACATGTGCTCAGTAACAACACAGCACTATCCCACTGTTCTGAAGAAGGGAAGGGCAGGTGGGGGGCAGCAGCTCAACCTTGTTACTGTCTGGGAAAATAGACCCCTCCTCATCCCTGCCAGCAGCCAGAGCAAGGCCAAAGCAGGCAGACCAGGAAGCGTCAGTGCTTTAACCCAGTTAACCTTGATCAGAACACTTCCTCAAACCATCACAGTAACTCACATGATGTGAGTGTTTTCAATGCCACATACATGCATCACAGTAAGTTTGATGCTTTTAAATTGCAGGTCATCATCTCTCATTTACTCAGCAGGAAGACAAAAACATCCTGGGCACGCACAGGATTAGCCTCTAACAAGGATGCTAAAAATGATGACACGTGCCCATGTCCAGTTTGTTGGTACAGCAAGAACACATGGGTTCCAGTTAGCTGGCATCTACAACTCAGAGGCCTTGGCAGCAGAGATTAGCTCCTAAATCCCTTTGTTTCCTGCTGCTGCGCAACAACTGAGCTACACACTACTGCCAGCACCAGCCCTACAGCGGTATTCATCTTGTATTTTGTGTGCACATCCAACATACCTGCACTTCTGGGGCAGACACGAGTATTAGTATTGTATTGTTAAGAACAGTGAGTGCTGTAAAAAGGAATGTGTCCTCTCTCTGACAGCCAACATTACATGCTTCCTCACTCTCTTTCAGTAAGTTTCCAGGAAAGTGTCTACTGTACCTTGGTTTTTCAGAGTAGTTATGCTCAAACTGTACCCATTCATTCTTGCTGATGCAATAAATCCAAGCATCACCTGAAAACAAGCAAAACCCCAAACACAAACAGCATTCTGTTAGTTCTTTCATGTCTGCTGCAAGTAACAGGTACTCTGGTGCAACAAAGTCCATTTTTGTTCCTAAAGAACAAAAGAAAGTATTTTAGGAAAAACCATAGGAAACAGTGGGCTACCTGTTTGAAAACAGGTGCTTAATAGTGGTTGATAGGAGTGAAGTCAGAAGGGAAAACGGAGAACTGTAAAGCTCTTACTAATAGTAATTTGCATTAGATACAATTTTAGAGCAGATGAATTCCTATAAATAATGTCTCAGCATACTCAGTGACTCCTGCTCCATGAAATGAACTGTTGACAGTAAGGAGCTGGATCACAAGTGGATGAGAGGGATTCAACAAGAATTCAAGGTGACAAGGCAGTAATTCAAGCTACTGTGCACAACTGCTCAAGTACACAAAGGCAACACAAAATCATTTTGGAACAACTTACTTAACGGCTGCTTGTCAGTGGTGAATCCTCCAAAGAGAAAGAGGTGATCCGAGGAAATTGGTGTTAAAGAATGCCATGATCGGCCAACTGGGCAAATGTCTTGTGTGATTCTGCATTTAATGAAAGCACCATAAATTAAATATGTGCTACAATAAAATACTGCTGCTCCTTTCTGTTGATTATGTTTCAGATATTTCAAGGATGCAGCTTCATTCCATGCTCATGACCCAACAGCAAGTTTAATGTCTTCAGACACAGTAAGAGAATTTTACCCCTATTAATACTTAAAAAAGCCTGACAGCCTCATCAGCAGGAGCAGTTCTACCTGAGTTTATCACTCTTAACTAGATTGATTAGAACTGAATAAAAATGGCACCTTCATCTTACTTTACAAACAAATGAACTCAAGTTTTAGTACCTACATTTCATTCCACTCCCACGTATCCAAATTCAGATAGTAAAGATCGTTCATTCTGGATTCCTACAATAAAGCAGACCACAGTTGAAACACTCCGCTTACATTTCAGTAACACATCAGTAAACTGGGTTGGGGCTTACCCTGTATCTGCCACCAAACACATAGCCTCTGTTCCCAACTGTAGCACAGGCGTGAGCTGCTCGTGGTGATGGAGTTTTACCCTGGGAAAAGAAAACATGAAATAAGAAGGTAAATATATTTGATACTTAAGAAAGAAAATGCCATTTCACCAGAAACCTGCAGCAGATGGAGTCAAGAGGAGCTGGGCTGAAGATGCCCACCACATGCCATGCCAGGCACCCCGGGAGACAGTGAACAGCAGCAGACATAGAGGGCTCAGGCTCCTTTCAGGCTCCCTGGAGAGCTCGCCTGGCCACGGCATGCAAGACAAAGGTCTCACAGCTCCACAGCTGGTCACCTGAGGGGATGAAAGGCTGAACTGAAGTCAGACATAAGGCCAAGAAGAGAGAGAAAAAACATACAGTAGGTCATTCTGTGGGCAGAAACTTGGGGGGTTTTTTTATGGATGGAAGATCAGAAAACTCATTGGAAATGGGATTTTTTTTCTTCCTCTTTACATGTCAAGGTATAAATTTTGCTTTCAGAACAGGGTTCAGACAGTCACAGTAACAGACTGTGAGAAAATGACACAATAAATCACTACACAGTATATTTCTTGAGTTACTTCTAAAATATTTGAGATCTATATGTAGTAAGACAATTCTTTGGTAATCTGAATAAGGAGTAATTTATCTCAAATTTAACTTCCTCCAATTCTGTTGCAATATCACTCCATTTGCCTGTTCCTGAACACTTCTGGGACACTTCAGATGGTGTATATTTCCAGTTACAGGGTGTTTTTGTTTTCACAATTCAGCTCCCAGGTGAAATGTATCAAACCACCACATTACAATGAGGATGTCAGGAAACCATGCACTTCATTTTCCTGAGGTCCCTGCAAGCACAATACCACTGAAGCATGCAAGCAAGCAAGTCAAATAGGAAAAAAGATGAAGAGAGACATATCAAAATAAAAGGCAAGTTTGGAGAGAAGATCTAGGTAAAAAAATCGTTCAAATTAAGTTTAAATGGCCTCAAGAATCACAAACTCACAGAATGATTAGGGTTGGAAAGGACCTTAAAGCTCACTGAGTTCCAACCCCTGCCACCTTCCACTAGACCAGGTTGCTCCAAGCCCCATCCAACCTGGCCCTGAACACTGCCAGGGATGGGGCAGCCACAGCTTCTCTGGGCAACCTGTGCCAGTGCCTCAGCACCCTCACAGGGAAGAACTTCCGCCTAGTATCTAATCTAAATCTACCCTCTGTCAGTTTAAAGCCATTCCCCCTTGTCCTGTCCCTAAATGTCAAAAGTTCCTCTCCAGATTTTGTGTTGGCCCTTTTAGCTAATGGAAGGCTGCTTCTTTTCTCCAGGCTGAACAACCCCAGCTCCCTCAACCTGTCTCCACAGGAGAGGTGCTCCAGCCCTCGGGGTATGCTTGGGAATATTGAATAGGCAGCAGGAGATTTTTACTTTGAGGGGATGTTTCCAATGCTAGTTCTACCAACAGTGTTTCAAACCCCTCCCTTAACAGTCCTTCCCCTACAAGCATGTTATATGTAACACTGCAAACACCAGCTGATGACACCTCATGCAGTCTGTATTCAGGAGAGAAATGAACAGTCCCACAGTGCTAACAAGACAGCAAGGTGTATATATATTATATATATATAAACAAATAATTCCCTTAATTACAGAATTAAGATAGTTTGCTCAGGAAGCACGAGAAGGGAAGAGAGCCCTACTCACACAGTCCTAAGCTTCATCTCCTGCCCAAGTTTCCTCCCCTGTTTGGATCACACAGACTGCAGGTCTTAGGAGGCAAGCCAGTGCAGCATGAGCCAGCAGTGCTGCTTCCCGCCAGCCACAGCAAGTGGCCTGTGATTCATCTCATGGAAAAATCACACTGAGCAAGCACCACTGAGACAAGATCAGCTCCACATGGCCTGTTTGTGGAGTGTCAGTCTCATGATCATAATGAGGTGGACTTGGCAGTCCTGGGGTAAAGGCTGGACTTGATCTTAAAGGTCTTTTCCAATCTAGTTGATTCTATGAATCTATGACCTGCAAGGCATTTCTGACATTCTCCTGCTAGCTAGCACTATGTATTTCAGAAAGCTCTTCCATAGAATCACAGAATAGTCAGGGTTGGAAAGGACCATCTAGTTCCAACCCCCCTGCCACTGGCAGGGATGCTTCACACTAGACCATGTCACCCAAGGCTCTGTCCAACCTGGCCTTCAACACTGCCAGGGATGAGGCATTCACCACTTTTTTTGGGAACCTGTTCCAGTGCCTCACCAATTTCTGGCATTTAGGGACTAGTTTATATTCCAAAGAAGGCAGGATCACAGGGCACCTGACAAGTAAATATTCAGCAGTTAACACACTGGCAACCTGTCAACACAGCTGCAGAGTGGAAGAGGAAAGCAGGAAAAACGTATTTTGAGTAGATTCCTGTGCCGCTTGCTTGCAAACAGTTAATCACATTTTCTAAATGATGCCAGGGAGATACAGACTTGAGACAGTACCCCCACAACGAGGTACAACAGGTAAAGACAGCTTCACACTGCATCTGTGGCCCAAAGCCACTGTGGCTGGGACAGGCCACTACAAACCCTGCACAGCTACACACAGAGGCCATTTTATCAGCATGCTCTTCTTTTTTGACACAAATTAAAGCAGTGAACCTAGGCCTTATTTTCACAGGATGCTACAAGAGATAAGGCACAGAATGCTCTTACGAGCTGTAACTTAATTAACTGACACAAGATTAATAATTACCGTAGTTATAGGCTGGCTCCAAGTAAAAGTTTCAGTGTCCAGAACATGCACGTGGTCGTTCCACCCTCTAGGAAGACCTGAATTCTTTAAAAATATTAAATAAGCGACAAGTTTTAATAAGCACTAATTAAACATTAAAGTTTAAATAGAAATTATTTGCAGGTTTACCTACCCAAAAAGATGTTTCATCGAATTCAAAAGTTCCCCGTTGTTTCCCTTCAGGAAAATAACCATAGCCTCCAAAAAATATTAGCCTGCAACAAAACATGAATCCAATTAGAAATGCTATTATATCTGTTGCTACAAGTTAAAAGTTCTGTAAAGGTTGCGCTCTAAGAGAAGACAGGAAAACCAGGGAAGCTCCTTCAGCTTCATTACTTCCAATATGTCTGCCACATAGGTTTTCCAGGTGTGGGGCCATTTCTTGCCTAATCAACCCTACCACCCACATTAAATCTCTTTACAGCTGTTTCCCAGGCCTCAGGCTGCCAAGCTTTGCTCTGGTTCCAAATGTGTGAAGCTACCAGGCCTGCTGGCTGGTTTCTGATCTTCAGCCAGGGCTCCCACACAGCAGCTACAGGGGTTTATTACTGTCATTTTCCAACTCCACCCTTTCCAACTCCTCTGCCCATTTTCCTTAAACCCAAAGTGTTCACACACACTCCTTGTAAGAAGCAAAGGGACAGCACTATACTTAGGCATGGTCACTGTGGAGATGTGTGCCTGGCAGGGCAGGGCTGCAGCAGGTAACAACCACAGCAGCTCATCTAATGCAGTCCTTGTTTTATGCAACCAGCACAAAACACCTGAATTAAGCACGTGCATTGCTGAAAAAGCACATGCAATTTTGAGATAAAGATGGCTTCCCGCTCTTCAATCATCAGAGAAATGTAAGCTGCCTCGTAAGACACAACCAAAAGACTTCACTGTGTGTGACATGAGAAATCCTAGAACAGGATTCTGTGAACAGCAATTCCAGACACAATTGCGAAGAGGAATGATGCTGATACAAGGCAGTGACTTTAAAGCAATGTACTGAGAATGTGCTGTGGAAGATTTACTGGGAAAAGCCTACAGTTTGGACTGTGACTCACACAGACTCTGCAGCTTACACATACCCTAATTGGGAGTGAGGTTTTTTGCTTATTAACCATTAAAGGATGCAGCAGTTTAAAGAGGCAGGTTGGGGAAGAAATCCAGCATCTTCCTGAAGCAGGTGCTGCAGACAAGTCCTTTTGCAGCTCTTGTTCACACAAAGACATGACGGTGACAAAACTAAGAGCAATTAAAAGCAACCACACATACAAGTACAGCTGTGATGACTTTGCTAGCGGAGCCTTACTTGTTTTTGTAAACCCACACGCCAAGTTTGTCCTTTGATGAAGGGGGTACCCCCTGACACTCCACTCTGACCCACTGTAGCACTTTGTCCGTGGATCTGGAATTTAACATGTAGAACTGTGGAAAATAGAAAGAATTTTTTTTTTTACCCACACAGTTAGCTTAAAGTTTTAATGTGACTGATGTTAAAATACTAACTTTTAATTAGCACGTACTGGTATATAATTATATAAATTAAAAGTTCTTTTCCTAGCTGCACAGAGCACTGACAACATTTGGAACAAAATATGGATCCAAAGAGCCTTATCTTTTTGCAGACTCAAGTCCCCAACACTTTATAGAAGTAACAGGACTACAGACACCAAGTTTTACCATCCAAAAACTGACATGGGATACAATGAACGTGTGCACAAAGTAGCACTTGTCTTACAATTCAAACAAATCTGGTTAAAAAACGTGGTTTTAATTCTATCATCTCTGCGTGTTACATCATTTTACATGGAGCAAAATAGCTGATATAAAATACATATATAAAATAACTGAAATGTAAGAATATGACAGCAGGAAGGAAGCAAGTCACACTTTCTAAATGTAGCTCGTTTCAGACTGTTTGCAGGCACTGCATCAAGCTACTTTCAGTTTATATTTAAGAGCAAGGCCAGAACTATTTAATTTAAACCACACTTCTAGAACATCAGAAAATATTATCAGACTCCAGAGAATAACATTTCAAACTACAGAGCAGTTACAAGTCACTTCCTGATACTACTTCAGTGAGCTCTGGAAATTCCCATCTTTCAAAAGAAGTAAACTCAAAAGTGCCAATGCAATACAGTTTATAGGGTGAATTGCACAAGAACAATTGCAATCAAAATAAGTAGCAGGTCATGGTATTTCTTCAGCAGTGTAAAGCTACCAGAGTACAATCCTCATGTGAAATGATGCACAGCTGAAGGCTGTTACACAAATGTCACATTATCTGACCACAGAAGTTAATACACTGAACTGATAGAAGTCAGCCAGTTAATCATCTGCATGGTAAAAAAAAAATAGATCCAAGCAGTAAGCACTGTGGTTTTTTTATCAAAACCTCCTAGGCAAGCACAGAAAGAACACAGCTTCTGTTAGTTCACATCTGGGGAAGCTGCTGACAGGAGGAGAAGGCTGGTTATCCGCCTCCAAGAACTAGAGATACCGCCAGTAGATGAAACTATTATGCTGCAGAAGCCAGGGAGGACAAAGTGACTGGATATATGCTCAGCATCCCGTTATTAACATTTAAGCTCTGCAACAAGACCCAACTGTCCAGTCATTTGGTAAAAAATGTTTCTGTTGTTAAGGTTATAGATTCCTTGCTTTGGATGGATTTTAACTAACTGAAAAGGCCACCTCTGTTTGGAAAAAAAATGGGAACAAAAGCTAACAAGGAGGAGCTTGTGAGGAGGGGTTTATCTTTAAGTAACTCACCTTGTTTGTATTGCCACGTGCGTGATGTCCTCCAAAGAGGTACACCACTCTGTCTACACAGACGGCACAACTTCCAGACATGGAAGGAGGAACATCTCCTTCTGTTTTACTCTTCTTCCTAGAAGCACAGTTTAAAATATTTTACCTGATAAAAACAAACAGCAATCATTTTATCTGGAGGGAACTTTTATAACACTACCAGTATGTTTTTAGTTACAGTAGGACACTGCGGACCACTCAGTTCTGAGTTCTTTGCAGACAACAATTCCCAACACTGACCTGGTATGATGGAGGAGGTGGGAAAAGGCAATGTAATTACTACGTGTTTTGTGGGGGAGGAGCTCCAACTGCCCAGTTCAGGGCTTTGGTATGCCTTGCACATTCAAAATCCCCAAAAAGATCCTCAGGCAAAGAGGATGCCCCTGTCCAAACTGAAGGTTTCTATTTCGCTACTGGATTTTTAATGTTTGTAAACATGGTAACTACAAAGATAAACTTCCAGCCCCTATCCAAGGCTCTTCCTAACCACAATGAGAACTAGAAGCACTGCTGAACCCACATTTGCTGCAAAGCACAGAGGGGACTTGGCTTTACAGCTCAAGGCCCTGGTTAGCTATGGAACTGAAGCACTGGATTTCCTTTTCTCACTCTATCAGGTATGCAAGTTTCATACAATTTCCAGGCTCCCAATGATCTAAGATGACACAGTAGTTTCTTTGGCTGCATCACCATCTGAAAACATGTATTAAAATCTAAGGTTTAGAGTTTCTTTCCTCCTTAAAAAGACAACAAATAAATAACTCAATATGGATTCCCTCACCAATGTACCACTGTAATCAAAAGTGGTACAAATACCATTTTCCAGTGCTACCCCAAGCACCCCAAAACACTTCACACTGTTGATCATCCTGTCCAAGCTGCCTCTCCTACTTCACCCCATGAAAACGTGTGGCTTTACACATTTATACAACCATTTGACAGGTGGGAACAAAGAGATCAGGGAATTCTCTCTGTTCAGGCTCTCAGCATGCTTTCTACACCAATTTAAGAATTCATCTTTTTTTTCTTCCCTTATAATCAACAATTAAATGAATTATTTACTGTACCATCTTCCAGTTTCCATATTGTAGATCCATATTTCATCTCTAGGCAGATAGAAGTCATAATATCCCCTAACTTGGGCATTCTGCAGAACACATCGGAAAAGGAAAAGCAACATCAGAAGAATGCTTGACATACTGAATTACAGACTCCTGTGAATGTTTACACCCTCTCAGAGATCTAATCACAGAATAGAATGCAACAGGAGCAGTGCCTACCACACTTCTGTACCTCTCATCTGCACAGCAGCTCTTGGAGATCAGGTATTGGTATGTTTTAGCTTCTGCTGGGGACCAGATAAGCTCCCAGCAGAGCCAGAGACTAGGGTAAGTGGAAGTTAAATCTCCTTTTCATAGCCCAAACAGGATAACTAAGGTGTATAAATGAGCTAAAATTTCCTTTTTAATTCTCTCACCCCTTGCATGACACCACCAGAACAATACACCAAAGCTTTATCTTGAGCTACCAATTTATTTGCCAAATTGATAATTCATCTTCGTGTCAAAATCATAAAATGACTTAATTCTGCTTGCAGTACATGCACACCCATCATGATAAATAAACAACCTGTGAGCACTAACATGCAATACACAATTGTGCAGATAATGCTATAAATAAAAGCACTACCTTGCATAGTGTGCATTTCAAATCAGACAGCATTCCCTTCTCTTCATTCCCTTCCTGAGGTTCAGCAAGGCAAAGTGCTGGGTCCTGCATCTGGGCCACAACAACCCCATGCCACACTACAGGCTGGGGGAAGAGTGGCTGGAAAGCTGCTTGGTGGAAAAGGACCTGGGAGTCCTCACTGATGGCCACTGAACGTGATCCAGCTTCTGCCCAGGTGGCCAAGAAGTCCCCAAAAGCATCCTGGCCTGTATCAGAGTGTGGCCAGCAGGGCCAGGGAAGTGATTGTCTCCCTGTATTGAGCACTGGTGAGGCTGCACTTCCGAGCACTGTGTTCAGCTCTTGGCGCCTCACTACAAGACAGACATTGAGGTGCTGGAGCATGTCCAGAAAAAGGTAACAAAGCTGGTGAAGGGTCTAGAGCACTAGTCTGATGAAGAATGGCTGAGCGAACTGGGGTTGTTTAGTCTTAGGGAGAAGAGAAAGCTCAGGGGGGACCTTATTGCTCTCTACAACTACCTGAAAGGAGGTTGTAGTGAGGTAGGGGTTGGTTTCTTCTCCAAAGTAACAAGAGATAGGACAAGAGGTAAAAGCCTCAATCTGCACCAGGGGAGGTTTAAATTGGATAATAGGAACCATTTCTTCACAGAGAGCGCAACCAGGCATTGGAACAGGCTGCTCAGGTGAGTGGTGGAATCACTGTCCCTAGAAGAGTCCAAAAACTGTGCAGATGAGGCACTCAGTGATATGACTTAGTGGTAGCCTCGGCAGTCCTGGGGCAATGGTTGGACTTGATGATCTAAAAGGTCTTTTCCAACCTAGTTGATTTCATGATTCTTTCGACAGACATGTGAGTTGGCAAAGGCAAACAACACCCTGCATTCCACCCAAGTTAACTGTTTGCCAAGATCTACATTTAACATGATTTATTTCAATATTTCAAACTCTTAAATGTCATATTCTAATTTGTTAACTGGAGCTTTTCTTTCCCAGGGGAGAGATAATTTTACAGTCACTCCCAAACTAATGGGAGATAATGACCAGCACCGTGGGTGGTAGGCGGCTTACAGCATACCTTATAGCCTCCCCAGACATACATGCAGCGCCCATCAGTGACTGCCACATGCCCGCTGCGCTCAGCGGGGCTGTCGTTCTCCAGCTGCTCAAAGCTGTCCTCAGCTGGAGCTGGAAGCTCTTCATCTGCCTGCAGGTCTTCGTTATCATCAGCCATCTCCATACAGTGCTATGGGCACAGAATAATACATAATACGGGGCTCTAAAAGTCATCAGGGGAAACTACTAGAGGACAAAAGAGGTAAAGTACACACTGCTGTTTCTTTCACAGTGATATTTTGGTGGAAGAAGTTATCCCACCAATCAAGAAAGTTTCAGATAGGGATTCCTCAGTTGTGTGTAATTTATAATAGTTTCAGTTGCCAATTTGAGCCAAGGTCTCTATCTGTTTTTTAAAAACACACTTATCATTAGTCAATAACAAAAAAACCACCAACAACCCACACCTGAATAAACTTGAAAGCTTTGCTGACAATATGGTTTTCACAAAAATAAAAACTCCTACAGCTTTTCAGGCAAAGTCCTTTTGGGCTGCTTAAGCCAAGTGTCCCACACACAAGCCTTCCCATAGCTGTTGAATGAAGGACATATTACCTATGCTGAAAAAAACCCAACACAAACCAAAGGCCCTGGTCGAAATCATGCCAGCATGCAAGAAGACCAAACACAGAGTGTCCTGGAAAGACAATAGCTATGTGCGCTCAGCCTGTGGCTGCTGAGCACTGTGCAGCTTAGGGGCAAAAGCAGCCGCCACGCCAGGGCTCTGGCACGTGAGGAGCCCCAGGGCCACACTGTCACCAGGTTGCTGGCAATTCAAAGCCCAAGGCGTGGGAGGAATCAAGCCAGGAGATGCTGGTTATTCCTGCCAGGTCATCCTGGGAGCTGCCTGCACGCTCAGCCTGCAGTGGAACAGGGGGACCCCTGAAAAGCCAAAGTCATCTTCCACTTATGAACCACTTTTCAGTGCCCATCTGCTTTAGCTTTCCTGCAGCTGTGAGCTGAACCCATCACCACACAAAGACTTTCAGACACAGATCAAAAGGCTGGGGAAGCTGGGACAGTCCAAAGTAATGGCTTTGTGCAACCAGGCAAAGCAAGGGAAATGGAAAGGCCTTTAATGAGACTATCAAGCCCTGCACTCGCAAAAAATCCTCGACACCTACACTGCTCCCGACAGATTTTCATTTAATTTGAACCGCTCAGATGATGGAGACACTGCACCACCCTCGGTAGTTTATTTTTGAGCTTTAATTATGGTTTAAATTAGAACGCCTTAGCCACACCTCAGTGAAATCCGTCTGCTTCAAGTTAACTGGATTTTTACGGAATCCTCCCCAGCAATCAGCATTACCTATTTTTCACTTACTTATTTTTTAACAACCTAAGACACACGGGACAACCGCCCGCTTTTAATCATATTTAGTCCCGTACTTGAAACGGTTCTCGCAAGCCACTGCAGTTCCCCCACGGTTCTGCCCTGGCTACCCACGACAGCCCGACCGGCCGGGCACGGTCTCCTGCAGCAGTCCGATACATGCTACGTGTCGGGACATCGCCGTGACACAGGACCCGACCCGAGCAGGAGCCGCGCTGTGCCCAGCAATGCGCCACCACCGCACTTACCAGACCCGTTAACAGCCTCCCGGCCCTTGTCGCTTATTGCCAAGGCTTGAGCCCTCCCCCACGCCCCCCAGCCCGCCGGCGCCTTGCCGGGCCGCGTCCCCTCTGATCCCGATCCCTACCGCGGACGGACAGCGGCTGCTTGCAGGCTGGACGACGCGGCCACCCGCTCCTCCTCTCCCTCTTCACCTCAGCGGGGCCGCGCACCGTCAACATCCGCCGCGGGCAGCCGCTTCCGGCAACTCCACGCAGGCGCCGTCGCGGCCCGCGCCCTGTCGCGGGGCCTGTGCAGCGCGGCTGTCTGCTGCGGTAGCTCACGGGAGGAGCCCGAGCCCGTTTCCAGCCGGGACTCGAGGCACTGCCGGGGTGCGCGGCTCGTCAGCGGCACAGGAACCGCCAGCCCGGGGCGCAAGATGGCAGGGGTGGGGCCCGTCCGCCGCGCCTGCCTCCCGGGAGCAACAGCGATTTGGCAAGAGAAATGAAGCGAGCGATAAATCCCCTGTTAAAGCAAGTCACCGAACTAAGTTCAGCACATATAAAATTACAGCTCTGCTACCATACACCGGCACAACACTCCCCTTTACAGATTTGTGTCAAAAACCCTCGCTCTCCACTACAGGTTGTAAAAATGTCACACACTAAACCAAAATCGGTCCTGGTTCAACTCTACAAAATTTTAATCATTGTGCTCCTGTTAACTAAATAGTTGAAACAAAAATAGCAAGTACTGCATATGCTCTTTTTAAACAATAAATAAGCCTTTTTTAAACAAGAATGAAATAGAAACTTTACACATCCAAAATACAATATACAACCTATTTTAAAAATGACTCAACTACAGAAGGAGTAAAACCATGTTACAAACTGCATGTAAGCTTTCCTATGTGACAGGCGATTCTGCATGTTGCAGCTTTTCCTTCAAGTCCCACGGTTAAACTTACTGAATTTTCTACTTGGAGCAAGATGTCTGGCTCCACCATTTGACTGGATGGACAGATAACAGAGTTGGGTGAAATCAAACAATACGATTCAGTGGCATTAGCAAATTAGTTACCTTTTTCAAGCCTGACAACTGAACCTTCCAAAGGTACTGTGTTCAACAAATTTTATCTCTTCAGAAAGGCTGAATCGGTAAGGCTGTCGTAAAGTTTCAGACTTAAGCCTTATTTTATCCAACTGAAAACATTTTGTGTCATGTCTCCTTCAAAAAGAACAAGTTGTATGGACTGTCTCATTGAGACCATGACAGCAAAGTTAACAATATACACAAAGTTTTATCAGGTTCCTATAATGCAGAAAACGAACAAGATTTCCATAAAAAGGATTGCTTTGTTCTCAAACTTTACTTAGAAACTCAGCTTAACATACAGTTGTTCTGTAGCTTTAGTAAAGTTCACCAACAAAAGATGCTGTATGCCATAAATAAACCCAAGTGTTCAACAGTTTTGTTGCCAGTGTTCATGTGGTGCTGAGTTGACTCTGCCTTTCAGTCTCAGCTTTTTTCTCTTGCCGGTGGTTAACTGCAGCCCAGAAGGTTATTTTTTTCAGCACTTGCTGCAGAAGTTTGGATGGCAAGTATGGTATTTG
Organism: Psittacus erithacus; assembly: GCA_009867235.2. NCBI lineage: Eukaryota > Metazoa > Chordata > Aves > Psittaciformes > Psittacidae > Psittacus > Psittacus erithacus. The sequence continues at coordinate 19,627 of WYDI02012644.1, forward strand.
GTTCTTTAGCAGAGTTGAGTTTTTACCAATGCAGTCAAGACACAACCTGAAGAAGGAAAAAAAAAATAAAAAAAAAAAAAAAAAAGAGGAAAACAAAACAGATTTAAGTAAATTGTCTATAGTCTAAAGACAAAAAAGTGACACCTAATAAAACCTTATCATTTTTGCTATGCATATTGTGCCTGCACGTGCAGGAGAGTATAACGTACCAGTGTTTAATTGGCTATGGATCACTATACATGGCATGTTTCAAATATTACTAAGCTAATTTCATATTTTACCTGTGTATGTAGGATTACAAAGTTAAAACCCACATGTACAAGCACCGTGTCATAACGATTTACACAATTCCATGTGCCAATGGCCTCAACTCACCTGAGAAGCGAGTAAGGTTGAGTCTGAAATATCAACAAGTCACTGCAGTGACCCTGAGCAAGGGAAAAAAGAACCATTAAAATGAGGAATGGCTTATCTCAAACATTGCTGTTTTCTACATTAATGTAACATTTATGATCACATGCATAATTTAAAATGGCTAATAGATTAATAATTATTTATAAATAATCTGAATAACAAATTCTTTTTTATGAGCCTAACAAGAGCAAGGAAAAAAAACCCTCCTAAATTACTCTCCAAGAACACCTGAGGTCATATCAATAAACCCCATAACATCAACAATATTGTTGTTTTATATACATTTTTATTATCATAGTGATAGGATTTCATTATTTGTTTTACTGACTGTGTCCATGAAATGCAAGTCATCTTTGCTTCCACCAAACACCATCACTTCTCCTTCTTTCCCAAGGCAGGCTGTATGCCACAGTCTAGAAATAAAATTATAAATAGAATTAGTGACTAAGTGACAACAAGCAGTTGTGTATTGTCAGCAAAACAAATGTTAAAACTAAATGCTTTCAAGGATTTTGGAGAAGCATTAAGTTTACTTGTATGTTAACCTCTTCATCTCACATAGACTCTCCTCCATTCTTCACATTTAAGTTTCTTTTGAAAAGACTTTTGCTATAAGGATATAGGTTTCTTTTTTGCTATAAGGATGAAGGTTCCTTTTAACTAAAATGAAAGGTTGCTTTTTCTTATATTCTGGGATTCTATTACTTAAAATTTTAAGATTCTTCTGTGTGAGTGCTTAAGTAATGGATTTTACAAGTTGCTCTGTGAGCCTGCATAAACAAAACCTGTTCTTTATTGGCCTTTATTCTTCTTATGGAAGAATGGAGAATAAGTGCTGAGTGCTCAGTAGACTAAGCGATTATGAGAGTTGCTCTCTTCTGTTCGGCCATTTATTTTACTGAGTGTGTTGGGATTCAGTATCTCTGAGGTTCCCACTCCTGTGTCAGATAGCACTGAAAGGGTAAATTGATTCAAAATGTATATGGGCGGAAGAGGCAGTCATGCATGTGCTGAGCACAATGATGGAATTCAAACTTCTTAGGCAACCAAAAGCCAGTACTGCACAGTATTTACCTCTTCAGAGGTAAAACATAATACTGTAAAGTATGATGTTACTAATTTTTTTAGGAATATAAAAGGAGAGAGAGCAATGTGACTATCCATCTCATGAGATTATTGTGGACTTACTACATTTCTTACAGACCAATTTATTCTTTGCCATTATCTGACTCTTCTGATATGTACAGTTATATATACTTTGTGTGATTTATCACTACTTGAAGAAAACGTTACAGTGGAAAATTTTTAGAAAACGAAATAACTATACAAAACAAGTTTTTGCCAGTAACAGCTTTTGTTTTCATTTTTCTTTTAAGATTTTCCACTATTTCTTTATTTTATAACTACAATTGTTAATGGCTATAAGACTGGGGGGGGGGGTTGAGTACTGACTCTTACCCTAAACACTAGGATGAGAACTTCAAAACACAGGTTTATCCTGTTTCAGGTTTTAAGCTTCCCCCAAAGTTTCCTGGGGATCATTTACTGTGTCAATTACTTACATCATGCCACATGTAAATTGTGTTGTGCATATAAAAGCACATTGTATAAAAAACAAAAACAAAAAACAAAAAACCAAACAAAACCAAACCCACACCTGACTTGAATAATCTTGCTTTAACAAAGATTCTGCTACTTCAGCAGCTACACCTTACTAATTTAATTTTTATTATTAGCAAATCAAAATCTGCAATTTTTCTACTGGTGTATCGCTACTGAAGTAAGTATCACAAGATGATTATCACCACAGAGCTCTGGCCCATCAAATCTACTTAACCACAGTAATATGCACCAGTAGAACTTTCACACAAAAGCAAACATTTTCATTTTCTTACTCCATTCATATCAGTAATTATTAACCATCTTCCTTAGGCTAAACTGTATCCCACCTTTTCTCTTCCTCATACCTGTAGATAGATCTGTCTCTGCCTTATCTGCATTACGAAAACTCTGGCCTGGATTTCGTCACCGAAGAACACTGGGAAGCCTTTCCTGCCTTGACTCTGTTGACATCCTAGCTTGCAACCTGGGGGTTTTTCTACAGACTGACATCTGTCCTCTCACAGCTACTCTAACTTAGCACCTAAACATTCTAACAAAACATGTTAATTATACAGATGCGGAACTGATGTAAGCTTTTTACACAGCTCTTCTAACTATAATAGCAGAATTACATTGTAATGAAATCACTGGGAATCTAAGTTAAACATACAATTTGCTCTGTACTTTAACGTGGCATGCAAAATGTTAGCTGAAGTACAATTAATGGACAGAAAGAAAAAGGAAATATTTTCTACCAATACAGAATCACAGATCTGTAACCTGGAAGACAATTTTTTAGAAGTTACTAAAAATGAAAGTTGAAGGAAATTAATCTTTACAGAACTTGAGGAGGGACTCAATTTTGAATAAGCATCAGGAAAATACACTAATGCATATATGACATACTGTGCATTGCTATAAAACAATAGAAATATACAAAAGAAGTACACATGTATTATTGCCAGTGCATTTTACATCCTGTTGCAAAGTCATATGAGCGACAGAACTGACCTAAACCTTTTTCAGCTGCAGAAATCCTGTGTAAGTATAGGGATACCATTATGGTACAAGTAAGTACTTTACACTCAAACTAATTCAACAGAGAGGCTTTTGGTATAGCCTCTTTTATCCATGTTTCCAGGACTTCCTGAGAAATGTTTTAAGTACTTTCCAAATTTTTATTTTTTCAAAAAGGAGAGGGAGGTTATTTACTTCAATAAACAATTAGGTCAATGAAAGGCAACTCTCCTCAGCCTACAACGAAGTGCATACCAAAACCCTGAGGTCGTAGAGAACCACAGGACACGTTTGGACTTGAGGGAGTTCTGAGACTCGTCAGCATGTCATCCAAAAGCTCCCTTCCCTTTGGAGAGTCTAGGCTGCATGTGCAGTACAGTCCCCAGCAAATTTAGTGGTGTCAACCTCAGGAACCCTCTTTGGTGCTTCTGCTGCAGCAAGGTGGCTTGTTTAATAGCCTCTCTGCCAGCACAGCCAAGTGACAGTTCCACTTTGCAACCTAGCATGGGATCTGCCCTTGAATTGCCTGAAAACCACTGGGGGTTCAAGAGTCACAGGTTCCTGACATCCAGCCCTACTGCAAGGTGTTATTCCATCTTAATTGCAGAGCAAAGGCTAAGCTGCAGCAGGCAGAAAAAGCACATTCAGGCCCTTCCTGATCCTTTTTCATGATGCACTAGTAAAAATAATCACATAAATCCACTTCAGCAGTTAACTTTTACAAGACCATCCACATAAAAAACTGAACACAAGGAAAGGTATGATCCTTGACTGCTAATGATGCACTTTTTTATTTAAGACAGTCATTAGTCCCTTCATCTATCACTTCCCTAATTGTAAAAAGACAGAAAATATTCAATGAAGCTAAGGTATGTTTATTTGGGCTTGAAAGAGTCTGAAATATAAGAAAGCAGAAAACTTAGTTTAACAGTGCTGTTGTATTTAAAAGAAACCCTAGAATAAGATAAATCAGGGAAAAAATTAATTGAGGCAAAGGTATTTCAGTAATATAAAAACAGAACGTAAGGCAGGCAGCATGCAAATGCCAAACCAGAATTGTACACTATGCTAAAAAACAATTTTATAAAATTGTGGTGAGAGTACCTGGTAAGTGTGTATAATGAACTCCATGAAAACCTGAGTATTTACTATCTACAGCAAATCAATTCAATAGTATTTATGTTATAAATACAGAGAATGTTTTAAACACTGTGTTACAAAATAGTCTGTGCTCAGATAGAGCAAGCACCTGTTTCCAATGCCAGCTTCAACATGAAACTTGCTTTCTTTAGTCAAAAAGAATTAATAGTAGTCTTAAACTAGAGAGGGAAGAGGCACAGAGCCTGGAAGAGACAGTATTATGGTTCATACTGGCAACACACATTCTAGGACTTGGTCATTCTGGTTGGCAGTTAAGACCTTGAAAAATTATAAAACTCCACAGTCAATGTGCTGTTTAGTACTAAATTCAGTTTTGCAAAGCTGTAATCATAATTAGGTGCTCCTGCTCAAGGCAAAAAAACAACCAAACAACCACAAACAAACTAGTTATTTCAAAACACTTTTGAACTCTGAAATGTGAATCAACATTTTCATGGTTGTCTCCCCCATGTTTCTAATAATGTATCAACATTAATCAGCCTCTATTATTCACATAGGTTATTAATTCTTCAAAGTTATGTGATTACATATTCTTGTACAAAAAAAATTTGGCCATAGAACAACAGGTTAGTTGGACACCCAGATCCCTCATCACAAAGAAAAAAAAAAAAAAATCTTTTAATTCAAGTAAGCATCGACTATAACAAATATGGAAAGTAATAACGTTGTATCAGGTAGGAAGGAACATAAGTTAACAAAGCAAACTGCACTAATTTTCTAAAATATTTTTATAATATAGCTTAAAAACACTGTTTGATAATTTAAAATTACTTCATTTTTTAAAAAATGCTTGTATTTCAGCAAACATCTATTTTTGTATACCTAGGCCTACTCTTAGGCAAATGGGTAAGTTGTTTCCATCCATTTGTTGTAACGCTGTGAATCCAGCCATCACCTACAATATAAGAACATACATTAGCATTTTTTTCCTGGGACAAAGTATTACCTTTTGTATTTATACAAAAAGCTCTGTGTTCTAAGAGCACATTATATTAAGATAACAGTAACATCATCACTACATTAGCTAGCATCTTTTCAGCCTGTAATTTAACTTAACCACTCAGCCACAGAAAGCATGGAAATCTGGAATTAAAATACACTTTTTTTTTCTTGATAAATTGAGAAAATCATCCCCTCTCAGTGGAATATATCTGTGACACTCGAAACTATTTTCACCAATTTCACATTTTTCCATAAAAAGAAGCCTTTTCTAGAAAAGCAATTCAGTATAAGACTGTTCTACTTCCTATTTAACATTTTGTAGCTGTGATTTGTTACTCATCCAAAAATCTACATTATGTTGACATTATTGTGTCTTCTCCCTGTAACTACTATTGATATTGTTACCCCTTGTCCATATCAAAATATGTGAGACTCTTGTCTTTATTCTTTTAGATGACTAGACAGTTTGAGGATTTATTATTGTATGTTCTCATTGTACTACATAACGTATTTCTATAGAAATAATAAAATAGCTAGAGAAATACTCAGCGCCATAAAAATCCTGTAACAAGATTTAAGTTGAAGTAGTTTGATAAAGACACTAAATGCGCACACTACAATGAGGTTAGTACTTAAGTGTACCACAGAATCATAATCTCTAAATTACTTACTTAAAGGAACATCATCAGAACTTAGTCCACCAAAAAGAAAAAGCCTGTCATCTCCTATAGCAGTCAATGTGTGCCAGGATCGATCTTTTGGTTTCTCTCCGCTGATACTAATTCTTGGTGAAACAAATAAACAAAAACAAATGTTCAAAGAATGCTGAAGATTAACCTGCCAGGAAATTTAACAGTTAATTTAGTTTGTCATAGAACAAGCCTGGATATTTTCCTGGTGAAAAAAATGCACTTAAGCAATCTGAATTTACTCTTGAGAAGAGCAGTGTTCAAATCTAAACACATCAATTTTCTGTAGTAACTGTTCTCTAAACCATCAGTTATATACATATCAAATGCAAGGACAAAAGCATTAATTATTATTTTGCTTATTTTCTTAAGATCACTAAAGCTACTACTTAACGTACAACTGAAGCCACTTAGGACAGCAAAGGATGAACTACATATTAAAATAAACTACACAGTATTGAAGGTAAACAGACTCAGTTATTTGAGATAAAATTTAATGAATCCTGAGGGCTACAGTCTCTCTTCACTGAGGAAAATTATCTTAAATGATATAAGGACCTTCTATCCAAAAGCTAATACCTCTTCAAACATTGTGCCTTTTAACACAACAGTGAGTCACCCAAACTCTGAGATAAATTTTAGTAAGAAGTGGAATTTGTAAGTACAAAACAGATGTAGGTTTATTATTCAAGAAATTTGCTCATGTTACAGAAGCATAGATTTGATTCTTGTTTCATTTTAGCTGCACAGTTAAGTATGCTCAAGATGAGAATCTGAGCAGTAAAGAACCTGAACATAATGGATTACCTGTAATGGGTGGCCTGAATTCACACCATTTAGCTGTACACCTAAGTTTAGACATTTGAGTGTACATCTGTCTCAGGAGGATCCAAACAAAGCCAGTACATAAGAACCTCCAGAGGGCATCAGCTCACACAGTATCTCGATACTATGGAAAGAGGAAACTCCTGTTGTAAAGTACCTAAAGTTACACACAAAGAATTTAGGCCACTGCATATCCAGTATGTCCTCAGTTTGGAAAGCTGGTGGAAAAAACAGGTACAAACACAGCTGTCTTGCAGCGTCAGAATCTTAGTGGGAAACTGTCCAGAGCAGGTAAGAAAGGAATGTTCAATCCAGGTGGACTGTATCTCAAAGAACCAGTTACTTTTTTTTATACCTCCTTTTTGCTAAAGTGAGGTCAGTGTAATACACACAGATGTGTACTCAATCTACAATATAAGCAGTGCAGTCATCTGTATTTCCTTTATAATCAGTGAAGAGAAACAGGTCCTTCAAAAGCACAACTCTTGATTTATTTTAGATGTTTGACTTAGCAGTAGTTGTCTTGTGCTCAAGAAGTGCCTGTTTCTCTTAACTGAGCACAGAGGAATCCTAGGGTGAGTAATACAGGCATCCGCGGTTCAGTCAGAGAATTTCACTGCTGGTGACTGCTAAGCAGTTCTCCATCTGGAAGCAAAGACTGAAAAGTCATAGCTAATTAAATTGTGATTGCAAAACTGCCCTAAATTTGGCTCTGAAGTTGAAGCCAAGCCACAGTGTTTGAGTGCCTGCTTTGCACAAGTCTTGTATAAGATGCTTCTAAAACTGGCGAAGGGGCAGACTGTGCTGAGATACAAGCAGCTTTGATGTTTAGAAAAATATATACCAGATACGGATGAGTGATAACATTTCAGTCTTTCACACTACTGATACAAAAATTATCATGGTAACAGATATGATATCAAATGTTTTGAATAACATTCAAGTTATTGAATACAGTAGAGCTCAGGGAAGGCAAAGTAACTTCTGGGTAGTGGCAAATAAATATTGCAGTGTCATGCTAGAAGATATTCCTAGATTAGTAGGTTAATACGCAATTCCTCAAGAAATCTGCACAGAGTTGAGTAAGAAGAATAAAAAGAAACAAAACAAAACCTTGACATAACTGGTTAATGATAAGCCATGGGGCTTTAAAGTAAAATCATTATTTTAGCTGGAATTTTTCTCTCAGATGTCTGATAAATGAGTTTGAACATAGGACTGTACAAACGAAGTCCTCCTTGCTGGAATATCTGTATTTTATGGAAGAACTTCAAACAACTCCAGTTAGTTTGCCTTGGTCAGCAGCATTCAGACAGCCAAAGTTTTTAATCTGCATTAAATCCTCAGGTCTTGTTTGGTGATAATTCATGTGGGCAGTCAAAGGCAATCTCTCTGCAGCTGCAGAATGACAGAGATAATTCTGATATCAAGATAAGAAAGGCTCCATCCTGCCTGATTTTTAATTCATTATTGGATCAGAAATTTCAGTAGAAAGGAGTCTAAAGCCATAGCATAAGAAAAGAGAGGTTCCTTGCAAGAAACACCTGAAGGAGAAAATGCTTGCCCTAACAGCAAACAGGTCTGAAGGAATTTCCCCATCTATAAAATACTGGAATGACACTAGGGCTTTTTAGAGGCAGTTTTCAGCTGCAAATGGAATGTCTGAGTAGAACTATTCAAAACTATTGCTGGTACTCAAAGGACATAGACTGTCTTTTCTTTATTTTACACTCTCAATACGTAACTATATGGTTCTCAGCAAGCACTTCTTTACTATATTTTTTAGTAGGCTCCTAAATTTATACTGGTCAAAGTCTATACTGAATCATGGATAAGTCTTGTGAGCTATTCTTGGATCACAATATAGATATTGGAACAATCTTAGTTTTTAGGAATTTAGGCTGCATTTAGTGTTACCATCTTTAGTCTAAGGATGTGTGTGTATACATATGAAAAATAAGCCTGGTGTTCAGGTCAAGACCAGAAAACACTTTTTAAAAACTTGAATATTAGTTTTCAAATGCCAAACAAAAGAGAACACTAGCTGAAGACTTAGAGCTTGGACATCCCTGCTTCATGGCTTGAAATTCCTCTGACTCACTTCTCACTCGACTGTCCCAAGTTCTCTTTTGAAAAGCAATAAAAAGCTAGCAAATGGCAACTGCTCATGCGATAACAACAAAAAGTAAGCAGCTAAAGCAATTATCTGAATAATCAATCCACTCAGAGGTATAGTTCACAGTCTAAGAGAGACAGTGCTATCATTTACAAAGAGCACTGTTAATTTTAAAACAACCAGCAAAGAAAAGGAGGAATTAAACTGAAGAGATCTTTGAAAGGACACTGTAGGACTTCTTGGTGGTGCTCCCATCAGCAGCACAAAGGAATAGATGAAGGATTGTGCACTTGCAGCCCAGAAAGCCAACTACCCTGGGCTGCACCAAAAAAATTGTGACCAGCAGGTCAAGGAAGGGGATTCTCCCCCTCTACTCCACTTTTGTGAGACCTCACCTAGAGTACTGCATCCAGCTCTTGCACCCCCAACACAGGAAGGATGTGCACCTGTCGGAGCAAGTCCAGAGGAGGCCACGAAGATGCTCAGAGGGTTGGAGCACCTCTCATTTGGAGACAGGCTGAGGGAGCTGGGCTTGTTGAGCCTGGAGAAGAGAAGGCCTTGGGAGATCTTAGAGAAGCCTTCCAGTGCCTAAAGGGGCTGACAAGAAAGCTGGAGAGGGGCTTTCTACAAGGGCCTCTAGGGATAAGACAAGGGGGAATGGCTTGAACTGGTGGAGGGGAGACTTAGATTAGATAACAGGAAGAAGTTCTCCTCTGTGAGGGCGGTAAGGCACTGGAAGAGGTTGCTCAGAGATGCTGTGGCTGCCCCATCCTTGGCAGTGTTCAAAGCCAGGTTGGACAGGGCTTTGAACAACCTGGTCTAGTGGAAGGTGTCCCTGCCCATGGCAGGGGGCTGGAACTAGATGATCTTTAAGGTCCCTTTCCAACCCAAACCATTCTATGATTATGTCTGCTCCTTTGCTTTGCACTCAGCTCAGAGAACCCACTTGGTGTGGGATCAGATCAGCAGCCACAGGTGATTAATGCTGTCCATCACAGGTATATGAAGTACACATAGCCCTGGAGCAGGACCAGTACTCAAGAAAAGTGTATTTCATGGTCTTTTATGAAATTACTCTTAGGTTACCTTGAGAATACGAACAGAACAGTGATTATCATCCATCCATTTATCTCCTGGTTTATCACCCAGCAATATATGCACTGATTCTACACACGCAGTAGGTACCATCATATATGCTATATGCAAACAAACAAATTTTAGGAAGTATCCTAATACCTAATTTAGTTTAAGATTGAAGTATGGTCATGCTTTTTCTTGATTTTTTAAGAAATGGTTAAGATGCTTATCTTAGATGGGGTGAGATCTTTCCCCAGTCTGTACCATGATCAGCCAAATATAGATGGTAAAAACAGTATTCAAAAAGATTCCATACGGATAAACGTACCAGTCTTGAAAATCAGGATGTTAAATCGCTACATGCTGTGCTTAAAACAGTATACTTTGGCGCAGAACAGAAAAAGCTTAGTATCCACTATAAAATTAAATCAAATTGAAATCACAATGTAACAGCTGTTAAAATAGTCCCCAAACTCCCATTCTCCTCTTGGAAAAGCTACAAAATTAGCAGTGGAACTATTTAACAATATGTTTCAATCTGTTACATTTAACTTTAAATGCTATAGAGAGAAACCTACCTTCCAGACCAAGTCCAAGTGTCTAAATTCAGGCAGTGCAAATCATTCATCCTAGTTTGCTAAAACAAAGAAATAAAATCCCAGTTGTGTTATATTACGCAAACAATGAGCAAAGTATTTCAGCAAGGCTTTCCCAGGACAGAATACTACAGAAAAGTATTTTGAAGAAAACTGTACTCATGTGCCTTAAACAACACTGTATTGTGTGGCAGATGAAAAGCATTTCTCCTCAACTCATGCAACTTTCAGAAAAGTACCTGACAGGAATATTTACAGTCATGCAATGGCACTATGGGGCCAATTTTAGCTTTTAATAGTAGTTTAATAGTGAAGAACCATGTGATATTCAGTTCCTGCAAACGTATTCCAATTTTCATCCACAGAATTCACAGTAGGTAATTGCAGAAGGTATATACACTCAGTTTCCTCTCATTATTTTTTTTTGCATTCTGACCAGAACTATGCATCCTCCTGCCCGGTCAACTTATTCCTTGAAGTGTTCTAATAGGTACTGTACTGTGTACATGACATCCCACAAAAAGTTTGTCACATCTGTGTTTTTTCTCTTTTCCAGAAGGCAAACCTTTTCTCAATAGTTACTACTAGCAACAACAAGGTTCTATGACCCTTTAGCATTTGCCATAATAACATGTATCAATAAGAACAATGGGAGGTCAATACACTTGCATATCTGCCTGTGTTTTAGGATGAAGGAAGTTAAGTGCCTTAGAAACATAAAACGAGGGGGGAGAATGAAAGAACTTCTTTGCTTTAGATTGCAGCAATATCTTCAGTGGCTCTCAATACCCTTGACTGGTATTTGTGATTCCCCTAGGTACTACAAAACAGTATCTGAGAAGTAGGGAAATATATTTTGCCTTACCTTACAATTTCTTTTCTCCTAGGGTAGTACATAGATCTATTAGAATAAGTCTTTCTCCAGCTTGCAGATCCTTTGAGGCAGAAACTAGACTTGTCATTTAAGTCAGAATAGAAGTAGTTTTACCCCTGAGGATTCAGCCAGTTAATGAGCTTGAGAGACTTCCAAAGCTGACCATCAGAGCTATGGAAAGTCTCTCAGGGTATTTCAGGAAACAGCAAGGTTTTCAGGATAGCTATGGCCTCCTCTGATAAAGTACATTCTAGCTTTTTTCTGTCCTAGGGAAGAGAATGTTAACTAGCATTTCAGAATGCCTTCAGACAGGCCAGCAGGCTGAAGAAAAGCAGAATGTGAGGGCCTTTATGCATTGCCTGAGAGACTTTACCCACGTAAGAGACTGGATATAACAGTAAAGCATAGTCCAGCTGACAGCTAGTGGAACAGATCTGTCTTCCGTGACAAGTCTAATCAGTTTCCTGCTCCCTCGGGTGGCTTTGAAAGAGATGTGGAACAGATTATACAAGCAGAAAGCAAAATGCAGTTACTGAGTATCTTCTACTGTACCTGTACACAGCTAGACACTTGGGGGTAGGGTGGTAAAAAGCAACATCCTAGCCTCTAGAACTAAAACACATTTAATCATCTCAGAATATCACAGTTCGATACGGAGGACATCTATTAAAGAGAAGGAAGAAAGAAAATTGCTGTTATGCTGGAAATTATGGTTTCAAGAAGATCCTGTTCAAGACCTCCTCGCTGACTTTCCTTTCCTAGGCATTAGGCAGAAGACGGAGTAGCTTTCAGTTTCTTGGCCCCTGGGAAATCAATGTATTACAATCTTTACATTCTTACGATTCAACAGACTGACAGATGCATAATTACATCAATCTCATTTTGAATTCAACACACAGCATCAGTTGGATATTTATGTCTTAAGATTCAGCCCTTTAACATAGCTTTAACAAATGAAAATGCCTTTCTACCCAACCCTTATTTTGGAAACTATTATAAAGCACACAGTCACATTATAGTAGTCACCTGCCACATGCAAAGTTTTCTTGTAGTTTCTCATGTATTTCTAAATGCTACCTACTATATTTAATCATTTACCTGATAATCCTAAAAAGAGTCTTAATTGGCTTAAAAGCATCATGCCTCATAAGAGGGTTTGCATTTCCCTTTAAGCTACAAGGACTCCTTAGAGATCCTACTTATCTATGGCATGTTCATTTATTTGCAGCCCAGCAAACATTAACCAGGATCTGCTTTGTCTCAAGATTAGCTTTCTAGCATGATGAAAGGCATTAAAGGTGACATATTTACTGTTCACTGCTGTTACAGTAAACTGTGCAGCTCTCCATTCTGAGATTTACAATCAAGCAACTATTACAGCTCAAAATCTTTGTAAGAGAAGGACTGCAGTTCAACATATCTTCTGATCTTCAAGGATAACAGGAAATATAAACATGCATACATTAAGGCATCAGATGTATGAAGAGCTGCTGGAAAGACTTATTACTTCACTCTTTACATGAAAATTTTCCACTTAAATCAAACATGAGACTTGCATCAACTTCTGGACTAACTCTCCTTCCTTCCCACTTTCTCCCATTTCTGGTTTTTCAGGGGCTTACCTGGAGGAACAGAGTCCACATAATACTTCTGAGCCTGTTTTCAAATGATTGCTGGTACAATTGATTTTGATCATCATCATCTTCTTTAACCAGTTCTAGCTCCAAGTTTGGAAAAAGGTGCCCTTTCCTCCCAGAAAGATGAATAGGAGAAGCCTCATGACACTTCCTGGCCCTTTCTGGTTCCTTGTAGAGCCTTTTCCCTGGGAAGATTTGTATTATGGTGAACTAGAAGGAGAAGGAGGAGCAGAGCAACCCTGTATTTGCTCCTTACTTTATGGAGAAAAGCAAGACTTCATCCTTTGGGGAGGAGTTACTCCTGCTGTCAGGAAGTGTAATGTTTTTCTGATGTCTTTAGCTTTCCTTTCCTGTTTCATGATTTAACATTAATTCCTCAAGCCCCACTGAATGTTCCCTACCCTTTGTAAGTTTTCTTCCATTTATTTCTAGAATAGAAAGTAAATCAGTAATACTCACTAAGATGAAAATTACATTTGCTGCTCCCCTACAAAATTAATATAGCTTTCCAAAATTTCACTCTTCTCTGACATTTGTTCCCAAGTGGTTTCACTGAAATTTAGCAAATGGTTATTAAGGAGCTGATGCTACCTGAGGAAAATAAAAACCTTTACAGATCAAAGCCTTCTTGCATTTCTGAATCCTATAGTCAATAATCAGAGTTAAATAGAAGCCAGATGGCATGTCCTCTCGAGACATATTCTAATCATGCAACAGCACAGTGGAGAAATGACAGGCAAGCTCCAGTTTACTAGTAATTTCACATGCAGAGGCTGCATGAGAACCCTAGGTTGAGTTACAAAGCTGTTCAGTTGCAGCAGGCACAGTGCAGCAACCCTAACTAGTTTCTACACAACAATCAATGCTATTCTGTTTCTGGACTGAAGACCTCTGTGCCACACAGGGATAGCCCTTGCTAACAAAAAGCCAGAGAGAGCAAGGCTTTGAAGGCTGAGGAAGTGTTCAGAAATAAATGGTAAGCAAGAAGGTCCTGAGCTGCATGTATACTTCTTCACATCTAGGTTTCTTTCCCTCTCACATCTGCAGGCTTGCTAAATGAGGAGCAGGATTTGGTTCAGCTGTGCTTAGCAAGAGTTCATTTATACAGCAGACAGGAAAGAGCAAGTCCATAGCAGAGGCACAGGGCTCATTTAGTCTGGCTAACCCCGACATACAAGATTCAAGTAAGTCTAGATACTTTCTCAATCTCTCCTAATATCCCATTATTTCCTTAGTTATTTGCAAATCAGGTTTGTCCAAATGTACAGTTCTGCTAATCTACTGTATGCATTTCTCTCTCAGTCAGAGATGGGATTTTAACAACAATTCTAGAGATTGTGAGCCTGTATGAAAGGCCACATAACGAAGAATGATACGAATAAACAGAATCAATTTTGGTTACTTTTCTGATTGCTCTGAAAAGGTACTTAGGTAAAAACTTTCCTGCAGCTATGGGAAGCAATTGAGACTGAAAAACTGGCTGGATGTTGCGTGGCCATTCTGAATATGCCTCAACCTTTATGTCTGGTTTCTGTCTGAGCAAGCAGGAGTAAGCCTTTTTGTAATACAACTGTAGTCTTTCCCTGAGAAGAACATTGCATTCAAGTACAGCTTTTATAGCATAAAGAACAGGGGATAGGGAACAAAGTGCAATTTTACACTGTTTTATTTGCAAGTACTTAAGAATGCAGGTATTAGGTTATGGCAGCTTTCCAAGATGAAGTTGTCATACACTCATTGTAGGGCATTTTCAACCAACAGTTAATTCCTTCTCCTTCAGGTAATAAAATTGTAGAAACACAGCACTGAGGGCTTTCAAAAGCTTCTTCACTGCTACTTTTCATAGTAGTAGAGATAAAAAGCATCAAGTCTCATCCTCTAGCTGAATATGACTAAAGGCTCTAAATTAGCTGTAGGTAAGAAGACCTAAAAACTTAAATTAAAAAAAATACAGAAGAGTACACATTACCTTAGTTTTTTTTACTTGCCTTACAGAATCTGTTTCCCACATTTCCAATTAAACTCCAGCTCATACAGAGTCCTTTAAAAATGCTATTTTTTCTGTACTTTTGCATAGAGTTGGTACACTTTCCAGCCCATAAAGAAACTATCCTTGCAAAAAATGTACAAATGGTAGGGGAGGCTGCATTAGTTCAGAGTACCTACCACCATCCCTACTTTCAGACATAAAACAGGAATACATTTTTTTGTAATGGATTGTTGTCTTGGGCTTAAATTCTTGTATTAATGCTTCAGCAAAGAAGAACTCAAGAGAAAAGTCTACTAGAAAAGTACTAGAAAAATTAAGTGTGTTGCTGAGAGCTTTTAGTATCCTCGCTTATCAGTGGTGACTTCAAGTTTGTTTGGTACAGGCTTTTTTCTTTTTTTTGTGCCACTAAAAAGAGCTGGAAAATGTTACTATTATAGAGGAAGAATCTAGCTTTGACTTAAATATGCACTGATTGTATTCTATATAGACAGCTCTTGCACTGCTTTAAGGGACAACAGACTTAAGGTACTCCCACAGCATATTAAATATTACAGTCTTGGACTAACTATCAAGAAAGCAAATACAAGCCTTACTCTTGCTGTAAGGAGCTTATATTGGATCAACAGAATAAAGCTGTTACCAGCAATCTCTATGGTATGCTGCACACATTCTGTATCAAGGGCACAAAGCATGCTAAAGGTAAAGACTGCGACTGAAAAATTGACATTCAGAGAGCAGAGAAGAAGCTTAAAAGGATTGGAAAGACCTATGCTTGCAGTAGCCTGTGCTATCAGATAATATGCTGCAGCATCCTGTATCAGCTTGAATATACAGAGACTAACAGCTGCATATCCAGACATCATAATCACATGCTGGTCTTCCAAACATCTGTATTTCAGTTACTTACATGCAAAAAATGGCAAAAGTTTAAATTATAAAGCCAACTGAATTCTGTTATTTCCTACCTTTCAACACAACATCTTGCAATTGTAAAGATAAAATACTGTACCCCAACAGCTATTCTGGACTTTGCTTTCCCAGAAGGTAAAAGCATCAAACTATGAGAGATGTATATGTAATTGGCTGTTCTTACACATTTCCTCTTTCTTTAGCTGGGGGTGGGGGGAAAGGGGAATACAAGCTAAAATCCCAGTTGTATTTAGTGCTTGCTAGCATTTCATTATGTGAAATGGAGGAAAAAAAAAGCCAGAAGGTTTGATGTATAAATCTGCTATACTGTAGCAAGCCCAGAATGCCAGCGTCTCATCATTTATTTAAACCTGCTCTATCAGCAGGCTTGCTTTTGCTCCACTCTCAAAGAACTGTCTCCTACAGAGGTGACACACGTCAACCCCTCTTGTTGTTTTATAAACACTGGCATTTACCATAGAGTCATCTGGTTTTTTTCCCTTTCTGGGGACAATGTATGCTTCATCATTAACACTACAGACAGAAAGACAGCTCTTCTTTTTGTAAGCTAGAGGAGGAGGAGAAGCAGCATCCTGGATTCAACACCCCTAACATATGGGTTAGGCCAAAGACATTCTGGATTTTTTTTTCTACTACAAAGTAATTTGCCATTGAAAAAAACCAAACAAGCAAAACCAACAAAAAACATCCTGCCAAGAAAATAGTATTACTGCTAATGTAATGCTTTAATTAAACACTAACCAGCACTCGTCCTCCAAAGATGTAACCTTTATTTCCCAGCACAGCACATGTATGAGCTGCTCGAGGCTGAGGTGGATCTCCACCCTGAAAGAACCAAAATAAGATCCTTCAGAACATCATTAAAGTGCCAGCCAAGGATAGTGGTAAGTCAGTAACACAGAGACTGCAAATGTAAGGCCAACATGCATCAAAACACTGACAGAACTGCAGCTTTAACATGAAATCATTTGTAGTCATGTCCAAGACTCCACAGACACTAGAAGATAGGCATAATTGCCAAGGACAGCTTTAACTGAATTCCCTCAGTTGGTAATGTGTAATATATTCCCTCTTGGTCTGATTTATCATTGCTTCAGTGAAATTCAGTTAATTTATCTTTAATTCCTAAGCATAAAATTACCGTTAACACCATCAGTTATTGTTAAGATCTCCCGTGCAGTCTTATTTTTCCAAAGTGCAAATCATTAGGGACTGGTACTAAAATCTTCAGAAATTGGAGCTTAAAATTTGATGCTACATCCAGTATCCACATGCCAAAAGGCCTTCCTTGTGTAAATCAGAAATAAAGACAGCAAAATTGGCTTTTACTTTTCAATGGTAATTTTTTTTTTTCATTTAGTTTTATAGGAATTTTAGAACATCCTATAAAGTCCATAAAATAGTGTCAGACACTTATTGTAATATACTACCGAGTTCTTACATAAATGGACCAGAATTTTATGAACCCTTATCATATACTATCATATTAATACCAATAAATAGAAACATGTGCATTACTATTTTACTGGGAAAGTGAGTCTCCATTGTCTTTTGTAAGATTATTAAAAATAATGTATTTGCTGGAGAGTATCTGATCTGTTTCTTCTAACAGTGTAGCATGACTGAGAAAAATTTGTTCAAAAGACTTTTCCAACATTAACTCCTGAAGGGAATACAACTCCTTATATACAACGTTCAAAGTAACGAGCATATAACCTTCACATACTAAACATGTATCTTTATGCCAAAAGGAAAAACTGAAGGTCTAACTAGCAATACAGCGAGTTTACTATCTCTCACCCCTTGCCTTCTGTAAGCCTGTGAAAGCTGAATAGTGAGCCAAGGGAAACTAGATTTCAAGAGCACTATTGTTCTTTCAGCTCAAAATACTATCCTTTACACTGACCCTGCAGTTTTATGAAAAGGGGGAAGCAGCAGAATGGAAGAAATCTCCTGGCAGACTTTAAGCTCTCACGTGGTCAACTGTCTGTTATCTGTGATAGGTTATCCATGTTGCAGATTAATTATACACAGATACAGGCATCCAAATGGCTTTATATGAAAACAGTTCAGATAGACGGAGTTTGTTAACCTCAGTTTGGCACTGTTAAAATCATTCATTTCTACCACAAGCTCCCCAAAGACCTTTGCTTCATTCCAGAAGACTTGGCTACATGTGAGGCAGGATGAATACAGAGCCTATAAAGATACCCAAAGTTGGTATAATCATAATCCATTTCTGCAGGACCTGAGCTTGCTTTGTGAGGAGCTATACCACCTCCACACCCTATTCCTCAGCCCCACTCCAGTATTCCTACTAAATGTTTTCCTGGAGTATTCCAGTTCCTTGTCTTTCCAATAATGGACTGCTGACAGTAATTTTATATTCCCAACAGTTGTCTTAAAGCTTGAATACAAAGCGTTATCTCAAAATTATCCCCTAGATACAGAATACTGTATCATCCTTTAATGTGTCCAGATTTCTAATACCTTTTCTGAAGCTTACAGCTAGGTTTTTTGCATCAGAACCACTTAATAGAAAAAAACACATCTAGTAACACCCTGTGGGGAAAAAAGAAATTCATACTAGTTCTGAATTTTTCACCTTGCAGAGGCATTGAGTCCCCTGTTTCATGTTATAAGCCTGAGCAACACTAAGCATATTCAAATTACTTTTCCCCAACATCAGCTTCTACAGGACAATCACTATTGAAAATGCAGTAAAATCACAACTGTGTCAAAAGACTAGACAAACACACTCACTCTAATTGCTGGTTGAGACCACGTTTGTGTGGTTGTATCAAAAACATGAACATCATTGTGCCATCCCCAGAATATCTGTCCTTCCTGAAAAAAAAAAAGTTCAAAAATTAAAAATAAGTGTATTTTATTTTAAAATTTTTGTGCTTATTGGATACAGACCCAGTAGTGATTCATCAAAAAGAAAATGCACAATTTTATTAAAAGAAACATGTTGATATTTTTCATAATGATGCAGCAGCTCAAGTCTAGTTGAAGGACAACAGTGTTCAGGAATTTTAGGGCTGATGACAAATGGGCTTTTGGCACCAACATAATGCACTGCAGGAGACAAATTCTACCTTCTAATTTTGTGTGTAGCATACTGAGAAATAAATAACTGTACAAAGTAACACACTTCTCTAAGTCAGTATTTAACATTTGATGCAAGGATCTATACTCCCCTGAATGCATATATTTTTCTTATTAATTCCTGTCACTAAATACTGTATTCAGTCTCCTTTCTATTAACTGTAAGAAATCTTTCAAGGAAACTAGCTAATTCAGACATCTCAAAGTACTGGCATTTACTCTGGATAACAAATTAGAAGAACTTAACTGAAAGTATGTTAGACTTGTGAACCTGCACATTCCCTACTGTTACTTCAAGGAAATGAATTCTAGTGTTTTCTGGGAGTTCTGTATTTAAAATGTATCTTCAGAATTAAAATGCTGCCTTTGATTCTGCTTTGAGAGCATTTTGTTTCACTGATCTCAAAGCTTAGCACTGGCTACTTGGAATACACTGAACAGCCACCACTCCCAACATGGCATAGCCGAAATTTCAAATCTGAAGTAGAAGCTTCTTAATTTGCATTTCTGCTAGAAATAAAAAAATCAGTTCGATTTTCATACTTACAATCAGAAAGCACAAAGCACTCTAAATTGTGACAACTCTCTTACCCAAAACGCATCATGGACATCAAAACAATCACTCAGTTCATTATGCTTCCTACAGCCATAGCCACCAAAATATATTAGCCTAAAAGAACAACAATAAAAATATGTTCAGTTGGCTGCTTTGTAAATAAATTATTACAGCTTATTCATTTGAATGTTATTTCAAATTTTGATTTACCTACTGTACATTAATTATATAAACAACTTAAAGTATTTCATATTGTACCTAATTACACAGCAATCCTTACTGAGATGAAGGTAACAGCTACACTCCTCAACAAGCCTGACAGAAATCCACATAAACTCTGAAGGAGACTTAAGATACCCGAGAGTCCCTATTCTCTATTCCTTCATCGACAAACTTATTACAGTCACATTTTCCGTCACAAGTCTCCAACTGACACATAACACACAACACTGTGACATGCCTAAGCTTTTGCTAGAATTCCTGCCCTTTTCTGTTGAAATTCCTGTGTTCCTGCTGCCTTTGTTAGCCTTCTGTATATATCTTTTCACAACAAATGTTCCCGAGGTACTGCCCACAGACTGCCTATGACCCACAAAGTCTTTTCTATAACTTATAAAGAGATTCTTTCAACTAAGCACTACTGAACATATTGCATTGCAAGTACTGTTACACACCTCCCAGCCTAATATTCCACCCATGAAATGGCCATCCATAAGTAATGGTTCCTAAAGTTTTAACTTCAACATTTGAGGATATTTGGTATAGTTGCTAGTGATCTTGGGAGAAGGCAATTTAGGAAATGCTGGGGTGGTGAAGGTCATTCCAGACTGACATTCCTGGGGAAACAGAGTTACTGAAAGCATTGTGCAATACACCAAGACATCCCGATCTGCAAACTCACATCTTGTGAAATTTTAATGTATACTTCTGAAAAGGTGCATAGCTTGTCCCCAAATACTGTTGTTAAATGAAAAGATTACACTCTGCCACCTAAAACAGGCTATTTTCTCAGTATGCAGATTACATGATACTCTGAATAGATTAATTGCATTTTGAATAATCTCATATTAACAGCTAAGAAGTTGTTCAAACATATACAATTTCATACATCTTGCAGTTAAATTTGAATTACAAACCCAAGACAGAGTACTGAGAGGCATTATACAGTTTATGCAAAACCTCTTTAGATGCTGATTCCAGAAACAGATAAATAATTTACATTTTATAGTGTTCACTGTATATTATACTCTCGTTTACAATAACCTTTATAATAAATCACTGACATGTCACTTGTAACCATATACGCCACATATCCAGACACTTAATAAACACAATCTGAAGCAACATATTTATTTTCAGCTAAGTATTTTTCCTCAATACACTCCGTAATTTTTACAACACAAATATCTAAGCTGACTTGGTTCTTATAAAACAATCACTGAAATGCCTTTGCAGCTGTCAGCATCTGTAGGCTATTAAAACCTTTGAAAATGTACTAAATATCTTATTGCAGGTAATAGTATAATGCTTACATAATGGCACAAAAAACAACATCCTTTTTATAATGATTTTTTAACATGTTAAAATTAAACCCAGAAGTAATAGATGCATAATGATTTTTATCAGAAGTCTCAAAGCATCACACAAACTTATACTAAATTTCCCAACCCTCTCCTAAAGTGGGTTTATACTTACCATTAATTCAGCTCACACATGAGAAAACTCTGGTAGAAAGTTGTTAGGAGAGTTACATAAAATCCCACAACAAGTCAAGCTAAGAATTAAGAGTTTCATGAATCCCAAACCTGTGTGCTCTTTATAGTACTTCCTCTCTGCAATTCACACATATTAAATATTCTTAATGTGTTACCTGTCCTTATACACCCAGCAGGAAAGCTTGTCACGTGGTGTAGGAGGTTGACCTTTAAAATTTGTAATTTTTTTCCACCTATAGGTTCCATTTTTTGTTCGCAAATTAACATAATAAAGCTTAAAAGAAAAAAATTACAATATTTTCAGTATCAATGATGTTGAAGAATCCAGCACAAATCACCAACAAAAAGAACAACCCAATACCCCCAGAATACACTCATTCCTTTGAAAACAAAAAACAAAACAAAAAGAACTGACAGTGAAGTTTACAGTATGTAGCAACATACAGGAAGAGTCCAGTACATCACAAGAATACAGTTAAAGTGTCAAAACCAGCAGCAAGTTTCCTTGCCTTCACTCAGCCGGTAATATCCTGCTCCTTCCAGAGTCAGCTGAAGCCTTGCAAAATACTTCTGCAAGACAAACAGCTCTCAATTCAATTCTACTGGCAGAACTGTTAGTAGTTCCACCTAACCTAACCAGGTAACTGTGCAAAAATCAACAAGGCCTGTGAACCGGGTACTGAACTGAGATCCGGTTACAGGTTCCATTTTAGTTATTTTCTAGTCAAGACTGAACTCTGACTTCACTTTCACTAAATGACAAAACAGCTCATTTCATCTACTTTGTTATACCAGTCTTCAATTACAAGGAAAACTGGTAGCTCTATTTTAATTTATTACCTGATTAGCTAAGAAAGGTAATCACCATCAAACAGCAAAAAGAAAAGTTATATTCTGAGGTCAATTTCAATTATGACTGCCAACATACTAAAAAAATAAAATTAAATTGGGAAAGCACTGGCAGTTTTCAGAAATAAATATGTGAAGTTTCACATAATGGGTCTTACTCTGAAGCTATGATTCACTGAAAAATATAAGGAGTTGAACCTTAATACAAAAAATAAAGGATTTTTGTCAGTTTAAAAGTATACTTTTTCTACAAAAATAAAGCTTTCCTTAAATTTCTCCTTAATTCAAATGTAAAGTACACCAGGCAAAACACCAGTAAAGTCAGCATCATTATTCAAATACAGTATGAAATGGAAAGAAAATAATACAATACCCGATTACTGTATCCTTTATCATCAAATCCACCAAATATGTACAGCTTCCCATTAATGCTTGCCCCACAGCTTCCTGACATGGAAGTGGGTAACTCTCCTTCCATTAGGTGCATTGTCCTGCAATGTAGCACATACATTAAGCCTTACACTGCTGCTTTCACATCTGTTACAGTTAACAAACCTAAAGCAGGTGCATTAATGATTTTTAGACTTAAAGCTAAAAGTTTTCGGCATAACTAGCACTAGAAACTATAGCAGATACATGAAGTCAGCCTCCTGAGGTTTAAGAAGACTTCCATGTGAATACTGTGCATATGTTTATGAAGCATCTCAATTTTTCTGAAGCTGAAGGCCATCTTAAAAACAGCATTCATAGAGCTGAAACATGAATTATTCAAAACCTAGAATTTCTATTAACTCCAAAAATTCCTGAAATGATAACACTGTATTGCTGTTATTTTACAAGTGGAAAACTGAGGCAGCAGTAGAAATAAAGGTCAGAAATACCCCCTAATTTTCATACCCTGCTCATAAAACTGTATTTTCCACTGCACTGTAAAATCTTCAATAATGCCAGTTTTAGCAATAAGCCCTCTCTTAGCAACAGCAGTTCTTAACCTTTTCCTTGCTAGTTTCAAGTTACAAACCAGCACCTTCCTACGATGTAAATTCTAACACCACACATCTCAAGCACTATGCAACTATCTGTTTAAACTCGATTTCTCCTGGACTCACGAGGTTGAGCATCAGGCCAAGACTACGCTTAGAAGCATCACTCCACACTGCAAACAGCTTTCCCAGGATCTCAAATTTCTACAGAAGATAGGGACCTGCACTGCCCTCTCACACCTACACGCACAGAAGACATGATTTATTTCAGATTTCCACTTTGTCGCCACACCTTCAGCATCTGTAGATTTAGCAGCCAA
Organism: Psittacus erithacus; assembly: GCA_009867235.2. Lineage (NCBI taxonomy): Eukaryota > Metazoa > Chordata > Aves > Psittaciformes > Psittacidae > Psittacus > Psittacus erithacus. Next base: position 43,031 of record WYDI02012644.1, read on the forward strand.
ATCCCAGTCTCTGTGCTGGCACTCCCAATTCCTTGCCCCAGCTTTTGCACCATGGGTTTTGGCAGGGAAAGGAAGCTTCAACCATTCTCACACATTTTTCTCAGCTCTCCAACCGATATGACTCTGTGCCCTCCACCCAGAGCCTTGACCCAGTCTCCCTCCTCAGTCACTGTCTCCCATCTTCAAAGCCTGATTCCACTTTTTCTTCTGTCTGCCAGCTCCGGTATCACATTTGTTGACTCAGTCAAATCCATTCATTCCCTTCTTCCACTACATCTGCACCTAGGTCAGATGCCTTCATTATCTAAACAGAAGAAAAGGATTCCTATAGCTTTGAGTTCTGATGCTTGACCTCACTCCAACCTAAAAGAACTGGAGGCAACTATCAAAGGGGAAAGCTTCTTATGCACTAAATCACCAGCTGCGAGCAATGCATATGTAACTTGTCTCTACTGAAAACAGCGACCACTAGCGGCTGCTCAGGGCACTGCGCCAAACACCTCTGTTCTGGCACTGCCACAAGCTGGCCCTTCTCTGCTCTCTCTCATTCCTGCTTGTTTCCATGTCATACTGTGCACTCAACTGTATGTGTACAACTGTTTGTCCTGCAAACAGAACGAGATCAAGAACAGATCCCGGTTAAAAATAACCCTGGAATAAGAAAAGTTAAATTTAACTAGTATCACTTTCCTGATCCAATTTCCTGTGTGACCACGTAAAGAGGCGTACTAGTACCACGGGTCCAGGGATACCAGGGGTGAAAACCAAGAGAGAATAAGGTTGCTTTTGCCAATCCTTTCACCGAAAGAAACAGGCAGCAAGCTGCAGTCTCTGTGAGGGTACAATCTTAAAATGAAAAAGACTCGCTAGAACTTCACAGCTAACCATGTGCAAACTGTTGCTTTCAAAATCAGTGACTTCACCACACAGATGTGGAACTTCCTACACACTGTGAGACACCTTCCTGTTCTAGCCGTCCTCCCCATTTTCCTCCAAATTGTTGCTTTGAATATGGGTATGCAAGAAATACATAAACAGTGGGAGACCAGAAATACAGCTGGCAGAAAACACATTTAAGCCCAGATGGGTACTACTTTACCAGACTGAATGCAATTACTGTAATAGAAAACACTGGAAAACTTTAAAAAGAGGTATTGTTCTCTCTCCCCATATATGATATGTAAACATAAATAAAATGTGAGGATAAGTGGCTCATGATGTGCAAGGTCTGGTTAGTTGCAAGTTATTTATGCAAATACACTCAGAACACAAGAAATAAAAAATATGTAATTGTAAATAGAGAACCCAATATCCAGTGTTTAAATAGTCCATTTAACATAAATGTTAATGCACGGAGAACTAAGCCAAAATAAATGCCTGAATAAAATGCACCTGTTTTAACATCAGAGCCTTAAGCCAACAATTTCAAATGTTCTGTTGAAAAAAAAAAAAGGGCAAAAAAAACCCCCAACCCCAAACAATTATACTTAATGAATTAATGTGTTTCCTAGAGTTAATTTACAAGTACATATGTCTGTTCTTCAGTCTTTACATTAAATATCTTCTGTTTAAGCTCCAGGGAACAGGACAAATAACTCATGTACATGAAGTCTCTTTACTACAGCTAATTGTAATCTATGCTAAGATTAACCTTATATTTTATTTAAAAGTATAGGATCCAACTCACCATAACCCACTATCTATTTCATAGATCCAGAGCTCATCATTAGGCAAATAAACTTCATTTTCTTCAATTGACTAAAACAGAACAAAATTGCAAATGTTAAATATATTATGCATTTTACACCATACGTTTTAAAATTAAATACCAAATCATGCTACTTAGCAATACAGAATAATCTGAAGGAGATAATCTACCAGAGGTAAATCACATCCCAGCATTATTGCTGTGATCATTACAATTTTAAACAGGCAGCTCAACAATGCTAATACTTTAATTTTATGCAAGAAGCTCAAAAAGGATGCTTTTTACTTTTTGAGGCTAATAAAAATACTATATTAGACATTTCCTGTTGTTGCTGAGCTCTGCTGATTGTTAATAGTATCTTTATTTACTCAGTTTATGGTGTACATATTATAAAAAATGTAAGTTTGGTGTTTCAGAGGTAGTGAGAGAAGTGTTTCAAAAAGCAATAGGAATAAAGTAACCAATTTGTATAAATAAGAAACTAGCACAGGTGAACAATTAAGTCATTACAAAACATACACATGCTACTAACAAGCAGCATAACAGTACTATAACATGACCATAAATTTAAAAAAAAACCAACAAAAACCAAAACCAAACCCAAACCTTGAGAGACTGTCAAAGATACTTCCCTACTCTATTAAAATGCTGTTTCTAAAGGAAGCATTTTTTCAGTCACTGATGTGATCATTCTGAGCAAATTTTTCTGTACTCTTAACCTTCACACCTCCAAATACGAGAACATAAAGCCAAGCATCAAGTATTAATGCTGTTCTTCACATGAAGGATTTTTTTCCTTACTCCACAACCCCTCTGTCTTTTACAGAAACTTTGCTCTGCTTTGAAAATAGGTAAAGAACCCAACAACTAAATAGAATGTCAGAAAAAAAGTACCCATTTTAGAAATAAGGAACTTAATTCCTCAGGCCTACTCATTGAAGGCACAGATTTACAAACTTAAGGTTTTGCCAAGAAAGAGGTGTAACAACATAAATCAGACCAGATGTAAAGTTTCTGAAATTAAAACACATTATCTTTTGTTTAGCAAGACACTTTTTAATTAGGAGGCAATTCTTGGCATAATGGAAATATACAGAGAAAACTGTAACTGAAAAGCACTTCCTTCAGATACTTGCAGCAGCTGAAGGAAGGAACTTGAAACAACAAAATGATAAATATAAAAGAGTTTAACCTATGCCATAACACAAAGAGAAAATTAATTCCCCCATGGAAAAAAAGATACATGAAGACTCCCAAACAGAAGCCATGTAAGAAAAAAAAATAATTTGGGAAGTAATGATGAGGAAGAATAACAAACAGGAGAATGAAGCCCAAAAGAATGCAGTTGCAGCACTCAGGCCGAGTAACAATGACACCATAATTATTATCTTAGCATTAGAAAGAAATGGAAGACTGGGAGGCAATAAGAAGCCAGAGACAGAAAAAAAAAAACCCAAACAAACGCCCACACCAAAATCAAATTAATGTGAGGAAAGTAAGTTAAATACAAGATTGAAATTTAATTATTAACAATTTTATTATTATTATTACTATTATTACTATTATTTTGAAAGGTGCCAACCAGGTACATACACACTATGTTTGATAGTTTATCCTGCTACGTACCTTTCATAAGGTAGGCTCTGCTGTCACGCGCAGCCTGCAGCTTTTACAAAGTGCAGAGGTTTATGTAATTTTAGATACGTGAGTGGTCTGAGGTCAAGCATTTGCTACAGAACCAGCCCTGAGCAAATACACTGATGCCAAAAATAAGTTAGCTGGGCAGCAGTCCACCATCAACACGTAAAATGTAAAATTATTTACTTGTGTAAAGTGCTGCTTAAAGAGTCACAATGATTTTCATAATACTCTCCACAAATAGTATGCAAAGCTACTAAAAATGTTTGCAAAGTTTTTCTGCTAAACTTAACACACATTGTTTTGATTGTGCCATGAATCCAGGATCCTTTATTAGGAAACCTTTGAAAACACTGTGCTAACACAGTCCAACCTCCGTTTCTAAAGACCAAAGCATAGACAACTACCAACTACCAGTAATTTAGGCTGCATAGTTATAGAGTAGCATGGAATTTGAGGCCAGAAAAGGACACTGAATCTTCCTATACATCATAATGACTCGCATTATTTAAATATATTCTTATTCTAAAGGTGGTTAACTTATTGACCCTACAAAACATGTATTCAAATTCTTACATGACTAGCAGTCACAAGAAACACTACCTACCAAAGACCCTCAAAGGAAAAAAAGCTGTGAGAACAGTTTACAGGCTCCTGAAGGTTCCTTCATTTTATTACAGTTTGGTATTGGGCAAGCCTGGCCATCCAATAGGCAGAAGAAAGCATGCCAGGGTAACCCAGGCTGCAAACCCCTACTGTCCTGCTTCCCCCCACCGCTGAGGGCTTATATTTCCATATTCAGTGTCTGCTTGTATTTTTAGTATTTCAGTAGTCACTGTCAGCACAACCCTTTAAAGGTCAAATGCAGAGAGTTTAGGAGCAGAGCAACTCAAATTCCATGAGCTGCCCACCTCTCCCCCGCCTTTGAAGTCCAACTTTTTTAATTATGTGTATATATATATAGAGAGAGAGAGAAATTCACAAAAAAACAAACACACAAAGCAAAAAAAACCAAACGAACCACAAAAAAAAAAAAACAAAAAAACAACAAACACCCCAAAACTAAAACCAAACCAAAACCAAACAAAAAACAACCCACAAAACAAAACCAACAACAAAATTCCAACTTCCAGGAAGCAAACTATAAAATGCTTCAGGAAATGAACTAATACCTGAGAGCCCTAGAAACACCCTTCTTCTGCTACAGCACACACTCATAATATATAACGTATTTTCAAATCTAAATCCAGAAGCCTCCAAATAGAATTCTTTGCACATTGGAAAGTTTACCGTAGCCCATGAAAAACACAGATAGAAGAATACAGAATATGTTAATAGAAACACATTACACTGACCAAACCAGGAGCAGTACTAAGCACAGTACTTTCACATTTTAGGGCCAATGTGCACAGACACTGGGTAAAACGAACCGGCTGTGGTAAATGTGCTACCACTCACAGCTCTCTTTTGATCTGAATTCATCCAGAGGTAATGTTTACAAGGATTTACTCATGCCAGAACTAGAACTGATCTTTCCATGCAAAAAAAAACCCAATGCGTTTTTAGTCTGCCACAGGCTTATTTTTGAAGTGACAGAACTGCTTTCCGAAGGAGGAAAACACACTGTACGTAACACACAACTACTAATAGGTAAAATATGCAGGGGTTCCGGAACAACAACAGGAATTACACACTGGAAAAAAAGCCTCAAATTATAACCGTCACCCCACAGAGGAAGGGAGATGAGAGAAGCGTTCTCGGAGTACAAAGGAACCGCATGTTCGTAGGAAAGGGGAAACAAACCGGCTCCACCAGCCATTCCTCAATACATGCTCCATGACGGAGGCAGTTGAAAACGGAGAAGACAGCTATGGGGACTTAGAAAAGGGAACAAGAAAATGGTGGGGTGGAGCACACACAGGAACCCCCTTCCCTCGCGTCCTTTTTCTCAGAGCAGCCACTGGCGCCTCACGCCCCCCAGCCGCCATTTAAAACGCCCGCCCCTGCGGGGCGCGCTGCCCCTACAACTAATCAGCGCCCGCGCTCAGGTAAACAGTGCTCCGCTTCCAGCCCGCCGAGGGGCTTCAGCGGCTAAAGGGGCGACTCGGGGCAAGGCAGCGTGACGGTGGGGAGTTCTCTCCGCTCCGCTTCTCTCCCGGCTCTCCTCCACCCAACTCTCCCCGTACGGCGGCGCACTGCCCCACCGTGCGGCTCCTCGCTTCCCTCTCTGAACTTCCCTCCGCCACTCGTCCTCGCCCCCAGCGCCCTCCGGCCGCCGCCTCCCGCCTTACCACGTATCCCCCCCACACATAGAGAAAGTTCCCGTCCACCACGGCGCAGTGGCCGCTCCGCTCCTCGGCCACGCGGAACTGTTCCACGGAGTCTGCCGCCATCTTAGGAGAAGGAGGAGGAAGAAGCAGCAGCAGCAGCAGCTCCTGTTCGCGTCCCACCACCGCCTCCTCGGGGAGAGGCTGCGGCTCTCCACCGGTCGCTCCCCTCAGGCGGACGGGAAGCGAGGAGGGTTCAAATTGTGGGGCGTCACCCTCCCCCAAGCACAGGGGTTATGGCGGCCTCCCTTCAGCCTCGCCGCGGCCGCCTGCGGAGCTGCCAGGCGGGGCCTGGAAGCGGGCGCCGTGCCTCCCAGCGGTACGCGCGGGCCGCGGCCGTCCCACTGCTCCCTTCTCCCTTGGCGCCGCAGCCGGGGCAGGCCGCAGGCTCAGGTGTGTGGATTTACTTCACTAGGTTTGCCCTTGCACAGCTCCTGGAAGGGGCCCTCGCAGTGTGAGTACAGGCTCCCGGCGTGTGCCCAGAGAGGCGTGCTGGACGATTGCATGAAGGCTTAATAAACCATGCAGAAGCCTGTGAACAAAGCATGAGAGGAGGGAATGAGCACCAAGAATACAATCCCTAAACACAAATCCAGTGCAAGAATGGAAAGAAGTGTTGGGTCTCATCATGGGAGGTAGTTTAAGACAGCCCCAGCAGAACTCCCATCTCTCCAAAGGTGAGGCAAGTTATGCTCCTGCCAGAAATAGCAACTATAAATTAGCAGCTGCAGTTAATTACAGTTGTATAGAGTTCAAACTATTCACCCTAGAGAGTTGGTGCTGTGAGGGCTGACCTCTAACTTGCAGCCTGGAAGCAGGCTAAGCAAGAAGCTACGTGCTGTGGCATGGTGGAATACTTGAGAATACCAAAGGTGCTGCGCGTGACCTATGTACTGGGGCCAGTGCTGAGCTAGAGGTAACTAACAGGATAAAGCTGATGGGATTTCCATGCGTCACTTCCCATCATGTCCCAAGCTATGCATTTTTCATTATTTGAGGGATCTCTGCTCCCTGTTATTCCCACCCCTATACAGTCTTCCCTATAGATTAGCATGCTCTTAAATAGCAGGCTGGGAAAAGCAAGAGCCTCTTATGCTGCCATTCCAGCTCTTGTACTGTTAGATCAACAACCCGGTGAGTTCCAGCTGAACTGGAATGAGCTGGAATGAATGAAAATTTAAAAAAAAAAAATCAGGTACTGCTCTTCAGAGCAGTAGAGCATGTGAGAAATGAGCAATTTAGCATCTTGTAAAAGGACACTGAAAAGTAACTATAAAGATTTTCTTGTGAAAGTGGGACATACACTTCCTCTGTTGGATCTAGGAGGGAAGACATTGATTATTCCTGTCATATTAGAAGGAAGAAATGTAATAATACATTGGGATGATGGTTAAAACACCAGAATAAGCATATGGAAGAGTTAAGAAAAATGTAGGTAACAGGCAAACTCTATCTGTAAATCTACAGGTCAGGTAGAGGCTACAATGTGATGTCTTGGAAAGCAGCTTAGATGTGCAAAGTCAGCAGCCCATGTTTTTGCCAGTAAAGCAGTGTTGGCCATGAAAAAGATATTTTTTGTGCTTCATGTAACAAAACCTTTGGCATAAGGTAGATGTGCTGTCTGATCGTAAACCATGAGGCTGTCCGGGCTGGCTTTCTGCTCTCAAGCCACGTGTGCTATGACTGTAGTGCTGTGATGTCCAACAAAGCCACGTCAGAGATGAAGAGCTGGGCACAGCTTCCAGAGCTCCAGACAGATGGCGCAGTGGAACAGAAGTCTACAGCTCATGCAGGAATACTTTTATATCTCTGGTGGGAGGCTCCAGGCAACCTAGCAGAACCCCAAATACAGCAGGATATGGTAGGAGTATGCTTTATGTTCCTGGTTTGGTCATATCTTAAAATTAGTTGCTTTTTAGATGAGGTACATTCCTTCTCTGGGTGCACTTTCCTTCTTCAGGTGAGACATGAGTTAAATGTCAAAATCAGATTTTCTTGAAAGAAAAAAGTGGTAATCTTAGCAAATGTAAGAACTTACGTAAGGTGGGGGTTCCTAATTTTCACCTAGCTGCATGCCTGAGAAGAAAAATGGATCATATTTCCTGTCAAAATAGCTGAGACTTGTCAGATGGTAGCTTTTTGTCTAAAGAGAGTAGATACAGCTTCACCCATGAGCTTGCTCCCAGATGAGGAGTGATTATAAATTATGTAGTCAAGAATGGACTATGGAAAATAGTCTGACATTTTTTTATCCATCTTTATATCCCTGCAGTCTTTTGATCGAGAAAGTTTCAGAGTTGTTTTATGGGCCTTCTGTGGAATGAAGCTGTATTTTGAAAGACAAGGCTCAGAGTGTTTGAATTAAATACCTTGCATTTTTTGTCTGGAGAAAAAGGAGCTGCTCCACAAGAGAGGAACTGTATGAGTCACAGGGTTATTTACTGTGCTCTACACCTACTGGAAGGGGTCTCTATTGGACAGTGCTGACACAATGAGTAGTGATAAACTGAAGAACTGAGAGTTCACCATAAACTTAATTCTTGGTCAACTGAAAAATGTCCTAGGAAGCTTGGCATCCAGGTGAGATGTTCATGTGTTAAGAGCCTAGGAGTGCACCCTTCTAGCTCAGAAAGAGCCCTACAGAGCAGTAGTTAAAAACAAGACAGAGTTACAAATGGAATTGTACAAGCAAGCAACCAACAAACAGCAGGTTGTAACAGCCCCTGTCCAGGGCTTGTGAGCCTCATAAGAAAGGAAGAATGGGGGAGAAATATCCCATGCCATGTAACACTGAAGGCATCGACAGGTAAAAACAAGGCTCAGGCGCAGGGGTACAAGCAAGACCTATTCACAGCCAGTTGTAATATGATGGATGTTTTTTGGCATGTGAAACTGAAGCTGGAAAGAGACTCTGGACTACTGGAGATGCAGTGCAACCTGCACCAGAGCCTACAGGTAAAGAAGAGGGGTTATAAGTATCATAGAGTGGTTTGGGTTGGAAGGAACCTTAAAAACCTTTAAGTTCCAACCCCTTGCCACAGGCAGGGACACCTTCCACTAGACCAGGTTGCTTCAAGCCCCATCCAACCTGGCCTTGAACACTGCCAGGGATGGGGCAGCCACAGCTTCTCTGGGCAACCTGTGCCAGCACCTCACCACCCTCACAGGAAAGAACTTCTGACTAATACCTAACTGAAATCAAACCTTCTCCAGGCTGAACAACCCCAGCTCTCTCAGCCTGCCTGCATAGCAGAGCTGTTCCAGCCCTGTGACCATCTACGTAACCTCTGGACTTGCTTCAACACCGAAGGCCCAGACCTGGGCGCCAACCACGCGGGGCGGCCCTGGAGCCCCCGCCCGCCGCGGGGCAGGCCCAGGCCCAGGGCGGTGGGGGCGGAGCCGCCGTTTGGCGCCAACCGCTCGCGATGGAGCCGGAGCAGCTGCGGCGCCGTCTGAGCTCCGCGTTTCGGCTGCGCGGGCTCCTGCTGAGGCCGTGAGTAGCGCCGGGATTGAGGCGGGAGGGGCGGCGCGACCCAGCGTCTCGCCGGTCTCGCCCCGCTTGGGGAGGGTCTTCTCATGGCTTCTTCAAGCCCAGCTGCCGCTTTCAGGGCGCGCCCCAGGGTCTCGCGTTGTGATGTGGGCCAGGTTGGACGGGGCTTAGAGCAACTTGGTCTAGTGTGAGGTGTCCCTGGCCGTGGCAGCGGGGGGTTGGAACTAGGTGATCTTTAAGGCCCTTTCTAGCCCAACCTGTTCAGTGATCTTGTGATTCTGTGATCTGGTTAATCCCAGCCTTCCTAAAAGGTGGCTATGGAGAGTGCACAGGTACCTTCTGAAGGATGCGCAGTGACAGGGCAAGAGGCAGTGGGCACAATGTTAAAATAAAATATTCACTGTAAGAACAAATAAACTTTGGAGTATGTAGACTAGAGAAGTGGTGTGAATCTCCCTCACTGAAAATACTAAAGACTTGGCTCAATGGGGGTCCTGGATTGCAGTGGAAAGTTGGACCAGATGGTCTACAGAGGTCCCTTCCAGTGTGGGCTTTTGCACAGTCCTATGAATAAATAATTCACAAGGAGAGTCGTGAAGCACCAGGGCAGAGCCAAGAGAGAGGTGAGAGCTCCATCCTTGGAGATGGTCAGAATTTGACTGGACAGTGCTGTGAGCAACGTGACCAGCCTGTGCTGTTAGACCAGAAAGCTGGACCTTAGCAGTCCCTTCTGAGGTGAATCTTTCTATGATTGTATGAAAATGAGGTTTTCTGTATGTGCTTATCCTCAGTGTTTTCAAACCTGATGAGTTTTTTCTTTCTTAACTAGTGCAGTGTTACACAGTACTGATTATTTCTATTTTTTTTTGTCATAAGCCATTTAGTGATTATATGCACATCTGCCAAAATTGGCATAGTTTGTATAAACAGTGTTGAATACTAATTTGCTTTCTGAGCTGACTTTCTTCACTGGAATTAGGGATTCTCTGAAGTATCTTACTGAAGCTCTTCAGTCCATCAGTGAAGTAGAACTCGATGATGTAATTGAAAATGTCATTGATGCCATCGAAAAACAGCCTTGTAAGTAAGCAATTTATTTTTCTTAAGCTTGCAAAGTTTGTCTTGCACTTCAGATGTTGTTGCGACAAAGACAGAGATATTGGCAGCATATGCACTGAGGTATCATTCTAGTCTCTGGGTTGATCAAGATAAATGTATTTGTTGACATTTTGTTTTGTTAAATACTGAAGTTTGTAATGGCAGCAAAAGATACTTATGCCATTAAAAAAGTTGGCAGCCTGGTACCTCCTGACTTTTCCAAGAGTGATGAAATTTTTTAATGCCAGTTACTAAAAGCATTTAGCTGAGTTTGTGTGGACATCATTGCATCTAAAACTGTGATTTTAAATATTAAACCAAAGAAATAATGAAAAATTTAATTAACTTCTTATTCAGTAGTCCAGGTACGGAAAAGGGTTGTTGGCAGCTCCACTCTGAGAAGCCTAGCTGTGACTGCAAGAAGAAAACAGTTGCATTCCCTCATGCGATGACTGCCCTCACATCCAAGTGGAGTATGAGATACAAGTGCCCCAGTGTAATGGCGCAGCATATTAACTTATACCTGCTGTGGTTGGAGTTTTACCATCACCTGGCTGTTCTCCAAAGCAGCAAGGCAGATGCTGATGTTATGTGAACCTGATCTCAGGATAGTAACATTGGGCAGAAGGTGTTGATAACAGCTGGGGCACTGTAGCAACTATACCAGCTTGGCATGTGGAAGTACCTCAGATTCTATAAATTACTAAGTCCAAAATTGCAATCCGAAAAACTCCTGGAAAATCCCATAAAAACATGAGGCTTGGAGAGTTAAGCTTTTTCTGGTAAAGTTCTCATGATGCATTTGGTTCTGAGCATGCCCAGAACTCCACATCTTGGCAGGAATTTTGTCTAGAGACTACCTCCTTAACTGGGACAGTATGTCCTAAGGTACACAGATTCAGTGCTCCTGTGCACCATGAAAGGTGTGGGATAGTAGCTCAAAATACACTTGACACAGTCTGAAAGGGCAAAACAGAAGTTGTAGCACCTTCAGTTAAAGAATGTGACTGACAGAGGTGTGATGCCTGACATATATGTGTCATATGTGCCTGACATATATGTGTTTATTGATCAGAGCTCATGAGAACTAGGAAACTTGGGCTCACTTCCAGTTTTTGGCTAAGAAGATTGAAATCCAGATAAATGTGATCTCGAATAAATACTAGGCCTTAGGTGAATTCAGGAAACTCCCTATGTAGCCTATTCAAACCTAATTAAATCAAGAGTGGTCACATGCTTGTTCCAGAGTTTTACTAGGGAATAGGCTACAGAAGTTCTAACTTTATGTTCTTACACTATTCATGCAATAACTGATAGGGAGTAAAAGTAGTTTGAAGAACTGGTCCTGGTTGTGGTTATGTACCTGGTTATGTACCAGGATAAAGCCTGCTGGTACAAATTAATGCGTCCACATTTTTGAACAAATTTCTGTCAGTACAAGAAGCTGTAGAGCCAATGTAGAACATGCAGTCGGTGCATTCTCAACATGTCTTTGTCTAGGGCATAATTTTGTGCTATAAATTGTCATGTTGTCCAGGTCATGTTTGAGAGTCATTGGAGGTTTGTAGACCAGAATGCTGGTCTGTCCTGTGAGTCCTGCTAAGCTCCCTTAGTGCTCCTTTTGCTCTGCTGTTCATCCCCATCTTAAAGGAATTGTGATTTTAAGTCCCATGCCCTGAATAGGGAACTCAAGGGCAAGTTTTCACTTACTGATTTCTATTCTGGGAGCTCAGCAGTTGGACTTGGTAATGTAGACCAGGTCCTTTTGTCAATCTGCATTGACTGGTCTTCACTTCAAGTTCAACAAAACATTGGTGTCTAGAAATATTTTTAATTTCAATTATCAATATAAATCCATGAAGACAACAACGTGCCTATCTCCAAAATTGTGTTAAACTGTTTGAATACTTAAAATTTATGACAGCAATCTGTGTGATAATGTTCTGGGATAAAATTAACCTTTAGAATGTGAAAGCTCAGATCTAACACATTTGTAATATTTTTGGCAGCTTTGCATAAACTATAATTGTATTGTTCTCCATGTTTAGTGAATTAATGGTGGGCGCAATATGTGTGGGGGTTATTTTTTCACTAGAGATGTATCCTGGTAAGAATATTAAGTGATCATTTCCTAAGAGAAAACTGTGTGTCATTAGCTTACTGAAAATACGCTTATTTGTGTAATAAATTCCTCTGAGAAGATTTAACCATTTTTTCAAGGTATTTGAGACCTATTTACTTTCTTACTCACTGCTTTCTGCAGGCTGCAGGTTTAATCCTTTGAAATTTTTTTTTCAGTGTCATCTAATATGGTTGAACAATCCACAGTGGAAGCAGCTGTCCAAGAATGTAGCCAGGCATCAGATGAAACTATGTACAGTAACATTCTTTTTCATTTGAGGTTTATGGGAGTTGGTATGCATTCTCTTAGTTCTTCTCAGGAAATAAATGTCAGGCGTTTTCTGCAGTGCTACACATGCAGTAATTGCTTTGTGCCTTTGTCTTCCTGGTACTGTCTTTGAAGGTTAGTAATGTTCCTTCTTAGACAATTTGTTCTCATGGATAGGCCTTCAGGGAATTCTAAATATAATGCTGACATTCTGGAATTAAAATGATGTGGTTATGTGTTACACGTGACAAAGGCTGAATATTAACCAATAAAATAAACCAATGTAGAGAGAACTCGTTATTTCCGTTCATGTCTTTATTTGCTTTTCTCTAGATAAAAATTCTCTCAGGTTATTTTTTTTTGCCTTTCATAATATACTTCTTTTCAGAAAGCACTTGGAAATTTTCCTCCATGGTGCTTTTTTCTGCTTTTTTTTGTATGGCAGGGCTGATTGATTTCCACTCTCTGATAAAAAAGCAGAGAGCAATTACTTGAGTTTCTGAGAACTTAATTTGTGATTGTGATGAATGTGTTTCTTTTAGTGTTTATGTTGTGTATTGGCATCGTAATGCAAAGCATGAGAATAAATGGCTTGGTAGGCATGTCAACTAGATACCCTCAGTTTCTCAATATGAAGCAAATTTGGTTTCTACTTTTCTCTTTGTTGTTGGAACCTTTATGATGCAAACAGTTTGAGAGTGACTTTTCTTTGTGTCATTTTATATACTTAATGTATTTTTCACTCCAGAATTGAAGAGAGCTCTGTATGCACAGATTCTTAATACAGAGATCTGAAGGGAAAAGCTGTATCATCACAGGGCCAGCCTGTACAACTCTTTGGAATTATGATGCAGAAAGCTCGAAGGCAAAGTTCTATAAGAAATGCACTCTGAAGCCTAAGACATCATGTTTGATGGGCAGTGATGGTTGTCCATGAACCTTAGTGAAGGCTCATGGGATAATATTATCTACTCTGATGAATTTGATCCGCTCACAGTAAGAGGGAAATGAGAGGCATCAGAGAAGACAGCTGAACCAGTAAATATAATGGGATGTATCAGCTTTTAATCATCTGACGAGTTGTGCATGTCCGTTGTTTAAACCTATTCACATAAACCACACCAAGGCTGCTCTGTTGTTAAAAAAGATAGCAGAGGATGGTAAGGGGAGGAGATGTATCATACTCTCATGTCTAAATGAACTACTGAAGAGTTTCCTGTTTTGAATTAGAAAACGCAGTAGTATCCAGTAAGTAGAGTGATGTGATAACGCAGAGTGATAGTGAGCAAAACAAATACAATTTTATTCAATATGTTTTGTTACCCTTTCATCCACTTTAGGTAATGTTGTAAATGTATTCTTATTTCAGAGAAAATGTTTTCAACGTTATTGGAGCCTTTGATATTCCACATTATATTTATAACTCAGAAAGAAAGAAGTTTCTACCGTAAGTCTTGCATATTTTAAGTTTCAGTCGTTTCTTGTTTTAAGAAAAAAGCCTCTGTTTCTATATGGTTAAATGTTCTGGCTTACAGTCTTTTCCTCTTGGGTCTACTCATCTCAAACCTGAGTGGGAAAGTGAGACAGTTTTGTTTCTTAGTCTCTGAAGAGCTAGTCCATGATGAATGCTGGCTCATAAATAAATGTGCCAGTGGATTTTTCGTAGTCCAGTAGAATGAAACTGAAATGGGGACCTGTATCTCTCATAGCAGGGTATTCTCTGCTGCTATGATGTTACTGGCTCTGAAACTTCAGTGTTTATCAGATAGTAGAATGTGCAACCATGTTTATACTATCGGATGAATAAAAGAGACAGTAAGACTAAGGACTGGATTGTTTTTTTGGTGGTTGTTCCCCCCCGCCCCCAATTTGACTATGTAATTTTTTTTTTGTCTGTTGCATGTATTTATTTCTTAGACTGTAGCTTGCATCTCCCTGAAGCCCTGGGGCATTTCTAAGGAGAGCTACAAAAGCTAAAAAAAGAAAAATTAGGAGCAACTGGTATCTCAGGAGGTTGGAGAAAGAAAGAAGTAATTGGAGGAATTGGTTGTAAATAGTTTGCTAACTAAAGAATTTACCTTTAACAGCAAGCAGCCCAGACTGCTGAGCCAAAAAGAAGCTGTGCTTTTAAAAAGCTTGAGTGGTGTTGGCTGATGGATGGATAGTGGTGTTCATTGCAAGGGCTTGCAGCAACCTTCATGTAATGTGCACTTCATATTCTAGCCTTGGCCCATGATTCTGACAGTCCAGCAAAAGCAGTCTGTGTGTTTGCAGCAGGAGTTTTATTCCAGTGCCACATGCTAGCTTTCCAGGCTATTGGAACAGAGAACTCCATGAAGACAATCTGCTAACCAAGAGGAAGAAAATATTCTTCATGCCGCTTACAAGGTGTACCTCCTTTTTTAAAAACTGATTTCTGTGGAGTCCCATTCAGGAAAGATAAATATCAAGGCCTGTGAGTTAAAGGGAAGTTAACTGGATGTAGCCTTCAAGGCGCAAAAATACAGGAATTCCTAGCAGAAATCTTCCTCATTGAATAAATTATGAGTAGTGATATAGCTTTTGCAGCCTCCTACAACTTTCAGATCAATAAGTCATTTCTGTGTGTGGAATGTGTCTTTTTTAATCTTGTGTTAAACTTTTTGCAGTCTATCAATGACCAACTTTCCTGTACCAAATTTGTTTGGAACTGCCAGAGATAAAGCGGAATTGTTTCGTGAACGCTACTCCATCTTACAACAGGTCAGAAAAAAGTTTTGCTTAATTTAACAAAATACATAAACAAAATGCTGGGATTTTTTTTTTATTCTTAGATGTACAATGCTTTGTGTTGAAGTGCTTTTGTGAGCTACAATTTAAATAAAATCTGAGAACAGGATCTGTACTAAGGTTTATCAGTCTCAACTGTCACCATACAGCATGATGGATTCATGTGTTTCTACATGTTAGCATCATGTCATAAGAGAGAATTTTGTATTTTTATGTGTGTCTTGCTCTTTTATTTCCTGTAGTCTGGCTCTGCACTACGTTTGATTAGCATGTCATTATATGTAGTGGTTGTTGAGATATGGCAAACCTGAAGTTCTCATTCAGAGGAGCATTGAAGCATTGAAATTCACTTCTGGTTTAATTAAGTTTTTCATTTTCCAGTTTTCAAAATGCTTAGTGAGAGCCAGCCACCCCATGTCATCTCCTGGTAGAGTATGCATCTTGTCTTTTGAGCAACTTCAGAACAGGATTCCTCGCTGTAGCCTTCTCTGTGCCGCTGTGACCATAGCTGCAAGTTTGAGAGCAGCTGTGGGTAGTGGCTCTGGACCAGTGCACATAGCCAGAAGGAGTTAGTCCCTCAACACTCACTGTCTGATTATCCCTCGTAACAGGGTTACAAACCTGTGCTTTCCTTTTTTCCACTCACCCCACAGGTTGGGATTTAGCCCCCCATCACCTGCTTGCTCATTCTGCTTCTGTCTGTCATGCAGCCCAGTGGGAGCAGTGACAGGATGGGGAGCGAGCTGCTGATCACACAAACAGCACAAGTTTCTGTCTGTACCACCCTGTAGGCAGCAGGGAGGCATCTGTCTGCCTGTGTGAACTGCTCATCCTTTGGACCACATGGTAGTTGCACGCACAGGGTCAGATACCCCAGAGCAGTAACAACTCTTTGTCTACCAGGGAATTTGCTGCCACTAGGAATATGTATGCTGCAATTTGGGAACTTATGCCCTAGAACACCAGTTAACCATTACCTGAAGAAGTTTTAGTTCATACAGACAGTGATTAGGATTAGTGAAACCTGCTGCAATGGGCACGCTCACACAAAACATGGCTTCTGTGAGCAACAGCTGGAAGTGTCCGTAGCATGTGCATATACTGAAACCTGCTTCTCCTAGACTGCACTGTGCTGTAGCCCCCTAACTGTTTCACACAGACTCTCTGTTGTACAGGTTTTGTGTTTGGTTGTCATAGGTACTCCTTTCCAGCCTCTGGGAAAGTGAAAGTTCAGGTCACTGTGTGGGTGAGGGTGGCTGGTAGGAATTAGCGTGTGCTGGTAGCATGGGTTTGTTCTAAGGGGAGGCTGTTAGACTCTATTGTAGGAATTTCCACAGCAATTCCTACAATACATTGCTACCATGGGCTGGTAGCAATGGGTTTGTTCTAAGGGGAGGCTGTTAGACTGCATGAAAAACAATGAAAAAAGTGAAAATTCCTGCAGTACATTTTCTTTATGCTCTCTGCAGTTTATCTCTTTGTTTAGCTTGCTGCTATTACTAAAATGTAAAAATTGGTTAGTTTTAATAAGGCCCCACCCTGAAGAGAAAGCTGCTTATTTCCACAGTTAGCATTTAATACAGTGTACCTTCCTTTGCTGTCTCACTCCTTCCTTCTAGGTAGCAGGAATGACTTTTTAGAAGCATTACGGTTGCTTTGATGTTACATTTTTGGGCTTAGTTTTATTGTCCAGTATCATCTATTCCCTAGAAGAAAATTCTTGTCAAAAGAACTGATTGTGCTCAACAAATCAAGTGTTGCTGAATAAAACAGAGTAAGAAACAAACATTGCTGAACAAAATGGAGTAAGAGAACTTTTAAAAGTATTTTATATAGTGGTTGGAATGAACTGGCCTTTTGACAATGCTCATTTATCTTTAAACTGGATTACTTCAATTTTGGTTTCTGCAGAGGACTCATAGACATGAGTTGTTTACTCCTCCAGCAGTCGTTTCTCATCCTGATGAGAGTAGGAGCAAATTCCAGGTAAAATATCTGGTTTGTTTTTTTTTTTCTTTTGTCCTTGCAAAGGAACTTGTACTTGTGTTATACTTTACTGCAGTAATAGTTCTCCATTGACATCTTAGTTTTGCATCAGATATGAGAAATCAGTGGAAATGAGTTAATTTTGATCATTTTTAGCCTGTGTGTCAAAAATGCAGTTATTTGGCTCAGATTAGCTTGACCAAAGTACTGAAAAGCAGCTATGAAGTGCAAGAGAAATGTGGCTTCCTGAGGTGGAAGTGCATTAGCTGTTCAGCTTAGTACACTTTGCTTCCCTCTGCTTGGGGGTATCTTCCCTGCTTTTTTTCTTTCATAAGGACTAAATACACAAACCTACAATTGAATAAGGTAATAACTTCAGTCTGTTCTGTTCTCATCTCAGCTTTCTCATTAAACTCTCTCACTATATTATCTATTTAATACATATTTTTAAAAAGAGATGAATATGTGTGCCACTGGGTAACAAATAACAACTTTGCTCAACTTCCCTACTTCTCCCTGTTCAGAGCATGCCATCACACAGAAGAAAAGCAACTGACCTTAGATGAGTTGAGCCTTTGTCTCCATCCAGGCTTTGTAGGCATCTTTCTCCCCTGACTGCTTTCTGTCCTCCCTGTCAGCAGTGGCAAATACGTTGCTTCTGCTGGTGTTGTAGGAAGATTGTCTCTCTTAACTGCAGTTTGACCACATCAAAATACATTTGTCTAGAAACGGCAGAAGCATGTTGTGTGATGTTGCTTATCTTACTCTGGATTGTTCTCTCGCATCCATTAAAGGTTCCTTGATAAAAGTAGTTAGTGTTACTCTGTGGGTGTAGGCTGGCCCTGTGACCTTGCTGGGGATCTAGTTCCTATGACTGACATTCATAAGCAAGAGCAGAAATTGCCATTTATTCTTTTCAGTTTTAATCCAGTTATAAGCAAAATAATCACAATAAATATTTACTCGCTAAGCAGTTCTTTATGCTAGAAGCAATTATTAGAAGTCTTTTCCTAAACTTTGCTACATTTGACATTCAGAAATTTTTCCCTGATTTTTCTAATGAACCTGTATTCTCTCATAGCTCATTTGTGTATTATGTAAAAACATATGCTGTAAGGTGCTTTGTCTTGCTTGCTTGTGAATAGATATGTGGAGAGTTTGATTTCTTATTTGATTCTTTGTCTTTGGTTCCAGCTTAAAACAGTAGAAGCTTTATTGGGCAATACAGCTAAAGTGGGAGAATTGATTGTGCTTGGGATGATAACTCAGCTTAAGGAGGTAGGTTGCTTTTTATTGTGGGGTGTCCAGGTCACCATTCATTCAGTATTATATTAGAAAATGATAAGACTTCAATATCTCACCACTTTATCCGGTCATATAAGTTAGTGGCAGAACTTCCATCAACGTCAGCAGTGCAAGATCCATTCCTTAAGCAGAGATTTCCACAAGCAGTCGGTGCTAGTGTGTGAGGGAAAATATCTTTGTCTTCTCACTGCAGAATTTTGTAATACTTTATGTGAGCAACCAAAAGCAGATACACTTTTTAGGCGTGCCCCTTCTTGAAATGCTGGAGCTTCCGATGACTGTGTTTGGACTTGCCACTCCATTGAACTCTGTTAGTAGGGGAGGGGTGCACCAGCAATCCAAACTGCAGCAGCTTGAAGGGAAGGTGCTAAGATACACTGACTATAAACTGCATTGTTTTCAGTTCTGCCAGTGTATTCTAAGCTTGCAATATTAAAAATGGCTAAATTATTTCTAAATGTTGACTGATAGATGCTTCTGATTAAATCATTTATGTCTTTGGGTGTACTTTATTAATTAATACTGTTTTTTAGGGGAAATTTTTCCTAGAAGACCCTACGGGAGTCGTCCAACTAGACCTTAGTAGAGCAATATCCTTTTTTTGTGATGTAAGAGTTGAAAGAAATTTCTTAGAGACCTGAGGAATTTTAAATTAAATAGTAAATCAATACTGACCATTAAAAATTATGTATTGAGAACTGCAGCTCTTTTTCCTTCTTTTCAAAACACTTGGTTGCCGTAGCTCAGTGCCCTTTCACAGAGTGTTAGGACAAGGTTAGTATTCATCCTAGTGGAAGTAGAGCGTGTTCCTGTTTGTGGGCTGTTTATGAACTTACCTGCTCAGTTACCAGGTAATTGCCTAGCTCTTAAAGGCAGCCTATGAACTTTCAGTAGTGTCCAAATGCATTACACCAGCTGGAAGGCAAACTTTGGCTGAAGAACTAGTGTAAGAGTCCTGATCTAAGAAAAATATATTTCTTAACATTTCTGCACCAGTTCCACAGTGGCTTATATACTGAATCATGCTTTGTTTTGGCAGAAGGTAAAGCAGACTATTTTTCTTAGCTTGTAGTAATTTATTCTGTTAATGGCTATTGTTGCAGTTACATGTCTGCCAGATGTGGCTGAACAAACAAGTCTCATGTTGATGAGGCTTGACCAGAAGCTGAGTTTGTGCCTGAGATTTTTGGCCAGAAGCCTTGCCTATTACCATGTGGGCTCTGAAGGCAGAGAACAGAACTCTGAAAATTGTGATTTTCAGCAATGTTAGGGGGAATGTGAGCATCTGTAGCAGCTTTGTGGATTGGCCTTAGCCTAGCTCCAACATGTCTGGAGGAAATATGACTAGATTAGGAAAACAGACTAGAATAATCAGTGTGATTTAACAATCTGAAAATGCTGCTTTCTGTTGGCAAAACTTTGGTCCTTCAAAGGCTTTAATGAGTCTTCATTTAAATTATGTAAGGGCTTGCAGGTTTGGAGCCTTGTTTTAGCAAAATAATGGATGTTTATGTTTGTGCAATATTACTCTGTGTAATGTACATAATCCCAATCTATTTTTAAGTAATGTGTTCTATGTTTAGAGTTTGTAAAGTAAATAGAATTTAGGAGCACAAATGATAGTGGGGATAAGTGTCACCCTATTACTTCTGTTCCTCTAACAGGTGAGAACAGTTCATGAGAAAGGGTGCAGGCTGATGGAGAGCCTTCTGGGGCAGGGCCAGCAAAAATTATTTCCGTTCCCCTACATTCTTACTTAGTTGGGTTGAGAAGGTTGTTTGTATGTCTTTGCAGCAAATCCATTCAAAGAAGTGTCTGGGGTAAATAAAAATAGTTGGTTTCTTGCTTGGCCTGTTTTTCAGCCGAGTAGTTTCCTGGTCTCTGGTTTACCACTAAACAGTGCTGGGACTGGTGCAATCACAAGAAGAGGATTGATGGAAGCTGGGACTAGCTATGCAGCACAGCTACAAATTGTCTGACTAATGTCTAGGACATGATGTTGTTAGAAAAACTAAGGGTTATTTTGTTTTCAAAAACCCCTTAGGTTGGTATGAAGATGAAATTTTTCATGTGAATGCTTTTGGATTTCCACCTACTGAGCCTTCTGCAAACACTAGGTATAAAAGTGACTTTTGTCAGACTCACTCTGTATTTTGTTTTGAGTTTCTAAGTAAGTACATTATTTTATAATTTCTGTGACATTAAAGTATGCTACTCTTCCCCCTTACCAAATGCTTCAAAATAAATACAACTTTAAGGAAGAGGTTCTGGGTCTTGTTGGTCTACTTGGACCAGCACTAAAGCTTGCGGTGTTAGCAGAAAAACCCTCTCAGGAACACTTGGGTTCTGCATATTAACAGTAGTTGGGATCTAAGCCCTTCTCAGACGTAAAATTAGATAATTGCTCCAAAGGAATAAGAAATTCCTTGTAGCTTAAAGAATGAATGTGGGAAAGAGCCCAGGATAAATATTACCCTGATATGAGTAAGGTTGGACAGGGCTTTGAGCAACCTGATCTAGTGGAAGGCCTGTGGCAGGGGAATGGAACTGGATGAGCCTTAAGGTCCTTCCAACCCAAACCATCCTGTGATTCCATGATCTTTTAAGTTATGGCAGGGCAGCACCCTTCCTTTATGTCTAGGTTGTGGCCATTTCTCTTGCTTGGTTTCTCCACGAAGTACTAAATGATTATTGATACCATCTGAGCTACCTACATAATTAAAATTGTTTAAGTGAATCATAATCAAAACTGCTAAAGATTTGGGAAGGAAAAAAATAGAACTAACTTGAATATTTTAATGATGTAGAGCCTTTTATGGGAATATAAACTTTTTTGGAGGACCTTCATCAACTTCAGTAAAAGCTTCTGCAAAACTAAAGCAGCTGGAGGGTGAAAACGAAAATGCCATGTTTGTATTTCTTTCTGATGTATGGCTGGACCAAGCAGAAGTACTGGAAAAGCTTCACACAATGTTTTCGGGTAAGTAGGAACAGCTTTGACTCTGAGCCTTGTTTAAGAGAATTTTTACCATTTTCCTTAGCCCTTAGCAGCCTTGGTGAGTGGATGAATGCAGCAAGGCAGTCTGATGCCTGGCTGCTCCTCAGTCCCCAGCTGTGGCTGTGTCCCTTGTCCCCTCTTTGGCATGGGCTGGGATGTCTGACCCCATGGTGAACTAATTCAGGGAATACCTGAGCAGAAAACTAATTGCCTTTGTTGGAGAATTAGTTTTATGCTGGTTTAGCTTTGTGGTAACTCACATGAGGATCCCTGTCAGGCAGGGCAAGCTGGACAGTGTACAGCTGACAGCAAGACAGTGGGTTATGTGCCTTTTCTCAAACGTATACTTTTAAAGTCAGGCAACAATTTTCAAGAGTTCTGTTTTTGCTGTATTGTGCATTTTTTATGAACTTCAATTTTGAGAAAGCTAGAATGAGCCCAACTGTTGCATGTTTTTATAGGATCCCACTGAACCCCAGCCCAAAGCCAGTGACGTCTTGCTCTAATTTTAGTGACAGCTATTTGCATTTCATGGTTGCTATTTTATTTCTTTTGGATCTTTCTCTACTAGTTTTTAAAAATTGGATTGTATCCTATTTTTGCAAGGTGACACTTCCTTTTTATAAATCATCTAATGCTAATATTGTTTTGAACAGTAGCCATTTTATGTACTCTGACAAGAATGTTTCCCTTGCTTGTGAAAGTTCTTCTTAGGCTTAGTTTAAACTGAGACTGAGGCTTAGTTTAAAAACTTCTTACTTCATTGGAGCTCAGCAGTCCCTCAAATGCTTTCTGTTTCTACCAGAGAAAGTGTCAGTTACTCTTAGAATATGAACCTTTTCTTCCATGTATTATTACATTAGTAATGTTGACAACATTTGGGTGGCAAGCATCTGCAAGGCCTGTGAATTGCCTTGTTATTCCAAGGCAGTTTTGGAACAGGTTGTCCTTTCTGTTCTAGGTAGAATGAAAGTGGTAGAGGGTGGCTGCTTTAAAAATAAGCAACATAAAATGAAGGGTGGGAAATTACTACTCACATGAAGAAAATAGGATACAAATTACCACACACCTGAAAGTTACAAAACCAGTTCACTGTCTTGATCAAAGTTGTCAAGATTCTTGAATCAGACTGAACTTGGCCTCACTTTGCTTGTGCTGAAGTAATAAAGGGACTTTGGTCACTGCCGTTAATACACTGAACGCTATTGGCAAAGATGCATACATTGCATTTACTGTTTTGAGACTTTTTTAAATAGGCAAGCAATAAACTTCATAATTATAAACTGGAAAATAATAGCTGAGTGGAATAGCAAGGCAAAAACATCGATGAGCTATTTCTCTGGCATAAACAATTCTGTCCTATTTACCAAATAGATTGAAAAATAGTGAAGTAAATCCAGGTCTGGTACTGCATGTTAGGAAAATGGAGAGTAATCTGGAATGTGAGATGGATGAATGAGTAGGTATTTTTATTTTAGGGATGGGAATCGTTTCTTTTTTCTCTTTTTTGTTTCTGGGTGATTAGTTGTATTGTGAGGATTCTTAAAATGCTAAGGCAATTCCAGTTCCTGTTGCTTTATAATGCCAAAGAGTGAATTTAATGTTGGCATAGCCCTTCAACTAAAATGATGCATGGGGGTTAATAGTAACCCATTGCTACTACTTGCTGTTTTTCTCTTAAAGGAAATAGAGTGGTTTTAAAGTGTATTATTTATATAGTTACAAAAAGTACAATTATAATGACTGGATCAGTAGTTAGTTGAATACACACAACGAGTATTGTTGAAACTGGGTCTTTAAATAACAGAGGGCTCTTTTTAGTGACATTTGTATGTTGCTATCACCCTTTTTAAGCTAACAAAAGCTGGTATCAAGAAAACAGTTCAGGTGCATTAATAGCAGCAGAGCTTGAAGTGCTGTTTCAGTTTCTGCCTTTCGTGGAATGATCTGGAGGCTGAATGCTGAAAGATGATGAAGGGAATGGATATACTCACAGATACTCTCTTTCACCAGGTTATTCAGCTGCGCCTCCAACCTGCTTTTTCTTTTGTGGGAATTTTTCATCTGCACCATACGGAAAAAATCAAGTTCGGTCACTGAAAGGTAGGGAAGTCTTTGTGAACAGTCAGACAAGTACATTAAATTAAAATAATGATGACAAAACAAATTAAGAGAGGAGAGAAGAAATGCATATTTTCTAAGTGACACATATTTTAATGTACTGAAGTTTAGGGGTGATTCATAATATATATATATATAATGTGTGTTCATTGTCTAGCCAGGTGTTGTATTGTCTAACCAGATGGCTTTTTTTCCTGACTCTAGGTTCTTTGAAGGCTCTTGCAGATATCATATGTGAATATCCCAGCATTCATAAAAGGTACACAGCAAAGTGCAATGAAGAGGGAAATTTGTTTATTTTGTGAGCCTTTGCTTTAATTACTTTGAGACTAACAGATACTATATTTTCTCATTATTGTGGGCCAGCTATGATCAGATAGCAAGATGGTTTTGTAACAGGACTCTAATTTTGTTTTGGGAGCAGTGTAGGGTTTTGATTTTATCTAAAATACCTTGGTCATGGAAGCTGCTATTGAGTGACCAAAGGTAAACTGCCTCTTCCTGGAACATGTTCCACATGGATTAAGCATGGCCCATGATTCCCGAGAAGTGCTATTTGTGTGAGCCCTTTTCCCTGGAATTCTCTTGAAATCAACAGGGTTCTGTCTGAACAGTGCTGCTTTATAAATTGATGTTGAAGTCTTGATGCTCTATGAGCACCTACAGGCTTTCTGTACCAGCCACAGAAAATGTCATCTGAAACACTTGACTGCTGTCTATAGAGACATTTCTACCTTTTCCATTCTTGCATACATGGTTCTCCATGGCTGTAGTTTAAGAACTAACCAAAGTAACACAATCCTGCAAAGGAATCTTTTTATCCCTTCTTGTGTCCCTGCTCTATGGGAACCCCATTTCAGGCCTGAAGAACAAAATCCCTTCTACAGAAATTTGAATATACAAAGAAAAGTAAAATAAGAGGGCAGCCAGGCTTATCCTTTCTGGCTTCTGATCTTTGAATTTGTAACAGTAGCCCCTAAGTAGACCTGCTTTCTAGAATGAGACCCAAAAGCAAGAATGGCCACAGCCCACAACCCATGAGCTTATGTGAGGTGTAAGGAAGCGTATCTCCTGTACTGATCCTCCGTCCTGTGTCCTGGTGGGGCTCTTGTGGAGTGCCACTGCCAGATTATCTGGGATTCTTGTATGGGATAGTGAAGCCCATTACCACCAAGTTCAGAGCCAGGCTGCCACAACCTGGTCTGTCTCCCTTCCCACAGTCAGTCCTCCTTGCACAGTGAACAGTTTTTAAGGTTTCTTCCACTTTAGTGAGGAATGGATATGTATCTTATGCCTTAGCTGTGATTTATGTGGTTCTTAAGGCCAGGAAGAGCTGTTATCTCTGCCCCAGAATAAGTTATTTGCATGCATCTGTGGAGAAATGGCAGTATGTGACCAATGTTTAGATACTTTTAGGATCATTTTGTATAAAAGTGATTTATTGAACTTTTTACAGTAGTCGATTTGTGTTTGTTCCTGGCCCTGAAGACCCTGGTCCTGGTTCTGTTTTACCAAGGTCAGTTTCCTTCACTTTCTCAAATTTTGGAATTTTGAGTTAAGGAAAGTAAGAGTCTTTGTTGATAGATCTGTTTCTATTTATTTTAGACCTCCGCTGGCTGAAAATATTACTCAGGAATTCAGACAGCTGGTGCCATTTTCAGTTTTCACCACAAATCCTTGCAGGTAACAGTGCAGCTTACTGCTGTTTTTCATGTTGGTTGTTTTTTAAGTGAATGATTAATTTATGTGCATATGTACTTTTTAAAAATAGCAAATTTTGGAAACATTGGTCTTTAATATTTTCAAATTAATAGAATTCTTTGCTTGCATTAATTGTAACTAGTTTTAAATACATTAATATATAAATCAATTATTGATGAAAGGAAGTAGTGCTAAAAGTTTGATAACGAGTGTGAAAATCCTGCTCAAAAATATTGTGTTTATTGAAGGGGAGAAAAGTATTATTTTAATTCAAATGTGCTTTTTTATTTTGCTCTAATAGAGGGAGATCAACTTCATAATGCAGGTCCCTATCTTTTCGTTTCATCTTTATTTAATTTCATTGATGTTTTCCACTTAGGATTCAGTATTGTACCCAGGAAATAATTATCTTTCGTGAAGATTTGGTAAACAAAATGTGCAGAAACTGTGTCCGCTTCCCCAGCAGCAACATGGACATTCCCAACCATGTGAGTTAGTTGTGTTCAGCCCTTCTTGCTAAGAACTTCTTGACTTTTTGTTTTGATCAGCAGGTCAGCATTTAGGGTGCTTTGATACGCACTTACCACACATTGCTGGAGTAGTCAAGGGGGATTGTAAAAAAGATCTATACATTTAGAACTATTACCTTCCTTTCCATCTTGGCAGTAAAATAAGTGAAACCATGATACCAATGATGACATTGAGTCATTCTGACTGTCCCTCTGCAGATGCTCTTGTATGCAGAACGTCATAGCAGCTGACAGCTGGTGTATGTGCACCAGCAAGGAATGTCATACCAAGATACACTGATTCCCAAAGGCAAAGTTTAATACTTTTTTTTCTAAAAAAAAAAGATTTGATGTATTATCCAGTGACATTTGCAGTAAAGCAGCATGTCACTTTTCCAAAAGGTCATCTGTTTCCTTTGCCTTCCCACTTGAAGTCTTAATCCTGCTTTTGGTACATCGCCACCGCACGCTGAGTTAAATTCTAGTTAATGAATGCACAGCAGGAGTTGATGGGACTGCCTGATACAATTGAATGAGAGAGATCCAGGCAGTACTGGCTCATTGCAGTGATGGGTGGAGTCTGTTCCTATTTATTTTATAGGGATACTTTTGTTTGCTTGACTCAGAAACTTCATTTAGCTCTTTCTTCCTTCACTCCATCATGACAGTGCTCAGTTCCTTTGTGAATACAGAGAATCCACTGTGGACAATGAAGTACCTTGGTTTTGGTGTGCACATTTGCATCTGTGTATGTGTATGCTGCAAGCCATCACTTGGCTGTACTCACACATGGCTTTCCCATGCTTGGAAAGGAAGGAATCATGAAGGAAATGTAGAATTGCATATTGCAATACTTTCTGCAGATAAGGGAATTGGGTGGCTTTTGTATGCTTCAGTTTTTCTCCGCCTTTTTCTGCCTGACGGTTGTTTCTTCAGTTCAGCCATCAGTGTAAAAAGATGAATAAAAGAAGAAAATTTTGTTACTACCTTTAGATTAAGTTACTAATGTCTTTAGGCCTTGTACACTATTAAGTGGAATAACTGGGCCTGTGCTTGGTACATAATTTTCTTTCAGCAGCAGACCCTTCCAGCAATTTGTTGTAGTGATTTTGGCTCTTTGGGGAAAATGGAGCTTAAAAGTAGCTACATGATTAGAGATAATAATAAAAACTTTCAGGGAGCTTGAGGAGAGTTTCAGGAACCAAAATACCCTGGCTAGAATTTGGCAGGTGAAAAAAGAGAATTTAATGGGAAAGATAGTGTCTGGAGCTGGGCAAGTGCCAGAATAGACAAAGGAATCAGAGTCATTTGGGAATCAAATTATTTCCTCAGTTCAAGGAAAAAAATGTGGTCTAAGTATGGGTCTTATGGTTAACAAATACTGTGAGGAAAGCCATGAGAAACCAACCAACCAACCCTCCTCCCTGCAAAAAACGTAACACGAAATTTATGGCAATGTTGGTACTTCCTGGTTTGGAGGAACAGGCCAGCAGATTCTCTGTTGGAGAGTCTGATCAATGACATAACTTTGACATCTTCAAATATTGGCTGCTATTCCAATATTAAGAAAGGACTTTGTGTATTAAAAGAAACCCAAAACATAACACAACAAACAAAACAGCAGCTGCTGCTTTACGCCAGAAATCATTAATAATTGGAGGGAGAGACACACAAAAAAACCTATTTCCAGGTTCAAAGTTTCTTTATTAACAGGGCATCAGCATGTGTTGGAATTAATTTGACTTGTAGAAAATGGTTCAAACTAACTATTTATGTTTTTCTTACAGTTTGTAAAGACCATATTATCACAGGGACATCTGACGCCACTTCCACTGTACGTTAGCCCAGTGTATTGGGCCTATGACTACTCTCTGAGGGTATACCCTGTGCCAGACGTGCTTGTGATTGCAGATAAATATGACCCTTACACTGTCACCAACACTGACTGTGTTTGCATAAATCCTGTAAGATTTCCTTATGCTTTACCAAAATAAGGGGGTGCAGTCACATTCAAGTGTGTCTCTTATTCTTTGTACAGTACATTACTTACACAAGTTTTGTATATACATTTTGCTTTCAGGGTTCATTTCCAAGAAGTGGATTTTCATTCAAGGTATTCTACCCCTCCAACAAGACAGTTGAAGACAGGTAAATGTGTTCACTTTCTCATTTAAAAGGAAGTATCTTCTTATTTGCTGACTTTTTAGTTATCAGTAGGAACACAGAACATCAACTGTATAAAGAGAGTGAATGTTCTAGCAGTTTAACATAGACTGATGCTTCATACTTAGGCAGTGTAAGAAATCCAAATGCCTAGAACTAAAATAATAAATTTAGGAAATGCAGTCAAATAACAATGATGAAAAGCATGATCCAAAAGTAAAAGGAAGGATAGACTGTACTATATGACTTTCAGTAACTGAGTTCCCATTGGGAAGCACACATTTCTGGAGATGATGCTTGTTACATAAGTTAATGACACTTACGAACAATTCTTGGTTCATTTTGTGACCCATCATCAAGCCCAGAAGCCACTTTCATGCTTTGCTTTCATATATTTTAAATCTGTACTTATTCATTCCAACTGTGGTTTTCCAATGACTAGAAAAAAAGGCCAGCTGCAACACCAGAAATTATTAAAGAGTATCTGAGGGCTTAAAACTGGGATGAAAATTTGCCGGTGTGAAATAATGATGGTATAACCCAGTGGGAAAAATTCAAGCTTACCTTGTCTGATTCTTTCATGCCTTGTTGCAGAAACTGTGTTTTTGTCAAATGGGACTGTGTAACACCCCCAACCCTCTCAAGGGACTTCATGGAACCTTTACCTGAATATAGAAAATACAGAAGATACACTGTCAAATGCTTTTGGTCTTTAAATAAATTAAAACATTATTAAGTCTTTCATAGATCAGAAAAATAGGATAGTATTGTGAATTATCTTTTAAAAAACCCCACTAAATTCTGTTTTTTGGTTTGTCTTTTCAGCAAGCTTCAGGTTCTCTGAGTTTCTGCAAGACTGCAAAAAGGAAGCAAGCTTTTGTAAAGCCAACTGTAGCACTCATTTCAGGTGGATTGATTTTACGATGTATTACAGACTTTTCTTAATAAATGTTGAGGTCAAAAATGGTGTATTTTGTACATAGACTTTTACAGAAAAGATACTTGTGCTGGTTTAGATGAAGTGTAGACCCACAGTGAAGATTAATTAGCAGAGCACAATAGAAGGCAACTGGAGGAACTAGATGCATGTATATCAAACAGGGTATACAAACAGGATATATCAAAAAAAGGAGTTAGGGAGAACTTTGTCTTTCACCATGCTGAGTTGAACTGAGAGCTAGTTATCTATAGGAGATACTGAACTGTGGACTAGGATTTTTCTTTGGACAGGAAAAGTCTAGAGAAGATTTGTGAGGTGTTATCTACTGATGGCAGTATATAATCTGTTTGCAGATAGTGTTATGCAGACAGGGCGAGATGTAAGGGGAACAAGGACATGGTCCTTTCAAACTTCTGCAGAAGGTGAGGAGGAGGAAATCTTGCTGAAGGCGCAGTCAGGAAGGCAGGAAAGGGTCAGGGCCTGTCAGCACAAACATCTGCATCAGCAGTTGATCTGGTTTACAATGGAGAGCAGCCTGCTGGCATGTGAACCTGGACCTTTTTTTTGACAAAACTAAGCAAAAACCTGCTCCAGCAGCTCTTGGGCATTGAGACCAGGCGAGCAGACTGGTGCTACCCCGAAGTGCCCAGACCACGTGTGGAACAGATGTGGGGGACCCTTAGTGCCAGCTGTTAACGTTTCGCAGACCCCTTCCCTTTGGGCTGTCATTGACATGAGTGTGGCTTTAGGGGCAGGAACAAGAGAAGACAGTGGGGATAGGCTTTGGAGGGGACCATCAGAGTGTAGATGGAAGCCAGGTACAAGAAGTGGGAGCTTAACTGCCGCAGGTCTAAACTAAACCACAGAAGAGGCTTCACTGGCATTTCTGATGCACACATGCTGACCATTGGCCAGGAGGGGAAAGCAGTGCCAGCTCAGAGATGGGGAGAGCAGGAGTCTTGCAGAGGGATGAGGAGGTGATGGGAGAGAACCATCCTTGTGGAAGACAGGGGTGAGGGCTGAGAACCGTCATGAAGCCACTGAGGGGAAAGGCTCAGCGAGGCTGGGATGGAGGGCTCTGCGTGGAGAGGAATCAACTCTCGAGGAAGACCACTAGGGGAGAGCCCGCCATGTTGCTTGGCGCCTCTAGCAACTGGCCGGCAGGGTCCGGAGACGCCATCTTGTTTACTATCACCATAGCAACGAATCTGCCCATGCCAGAGACACCATCTTGTTTAGTGTCTCCAAAGCAACGAGAGCTGCTGAGCCGGGCCGGGTCGGGCCGGGCCGGAGCCATGGCGGGCGCAGGGCAGCTGGAGGAACTAGAGCTCAGTGCCGAGGAGGTGGAGCGGCTCCAGCAGGCCTTCCGCGACAAGAAGTTCCAGGAGCTGTTCGCCGAGTACGCGGCGGAGCTGGCCGACCCGGAGCAGCGTCGGCTGTACGAAGAGGAGGTGACGGCTCTGGAGCGGGAGCGCGGCATGGAGGTGCGCTTCATCCACCCCGAGGCGGGTTACGTGCTGCGCACCAGTCAGGCCGGGTTCCGTCGCTGCTACCTCAACGTCTGCAGCAACCCGCACGTCGGGGCGCCGCAGGCCCGAGCCGAGCACGGCGGCCACCGCTGGGTCCTTCCCTACAGCCTGGCGCCGGGTCGTGAGGAGCTGAGCCGCGGGAGCCAGCGCCGCCTGATCTACGACGTGGTTTTCCATCCGGCGGCACTCCGCCTGGCCGCTCGCAACGCCCGCTTCCGCCGCCTGCTCAGCGACACGGCGCTGGATGCTGTGGAGCGCCACTGCGCCGTGCAGCTCGACCGCGCCAACGCCGTGGTCCTCCGCGGCACCAAGTACAAGGGCGTCCCGCAGCCTCCCGTCATTCGCACCCCACTGCCCGGCGGCGCCCCGCCACAGCCTGAGGACGGCGATTCTCCGCTGCCGCCCTTCCCTTTCCCTCCAGCTGCCGCCGCCCCGCCGCCCGCTGCCCCCCGGCCGCCGGCACGGCCTCCTGGCCCTACCACACCGCGCTGGAGCATCCGCCACCGCTCCTACGTGGACCTGCAAGACTACCGGTATAGCCGCGACTCGGCACCCAGCCCGGTACCACGGGAGCTGGTGGTGACGGTGGAGCTGCCGCTGCTGCGCTCCGCCGCCCAGGCCGACCTGAACATCTGCGGCCGGGAGCTACGCCTCGACTCGCAGCGTCCCGCCTACCGCCTTCGCCTCCGCCTCCCTTACGACGTAGACGAGAGCCGCGGGAGCGCCGCCTTCAACAAGGCCCAGCGGCAGCTCGTGGTCACGCTGCCCGTGGTACAGCAGCCCGGCCCGCGGGAACCGCTATTGCTGGACGAGGAGCGGGTGGAGAAGGCCGAACCGGGTGCTGAGGCGGGCGACGGGGCGGCTCCTCCCCAAGGCGGCAGCGGCGGCACTGCCCAGAGCACGTGCGGCGGCGGGGGGCTCACCGACCCACCTGCGGGCGGCGACCTGTCACCGCCCCGCTCCCGCTCAGCTTCCCCTGCTCCGTGCTCCAGCCCCGAGCAGGCCGTGACCTGCGGCCTTGGCGAGGACCTGCCGGCCTTGGAGGGCATCCCTGGCGAGATGGTGCTTACCCGGGACTCCGGCAGCTCTGAGGCTGCCCTGTGCCCTCCCTTCCAGTGCCGGCAGGATGAGACCTCCCTTACCCTGCTTGTGCATGTGCCCTGCATCAAGCCCCAGTGCCTCAGCGAGGATGTGGGCACGAACCATTACAGCCTCCACTTCTCCAGTGAGAGTGGTTCCTATGCCCTCTTCTTACAGTTTCCACCTGAAAACAAGCTGGCGTCCACTGAGACCAGCGTTAACGTGTCTGCCCACAACGCTGTCTTTGTGCTCACCAAGGCCCCCGGCAGCACTGGGCTCTGGGAGAAGTACAGCTTCGGCCTCGAAGCCTCCGCTCTGCAGGTAATGGCTTCAAAATAGCAGGGTTGGCGTGTCACATTCCTCTGAGTGCCACTGCTTTGCTGCAGACTTTTGTTGTTTGGATTTGTTTGTGAATGATGTCTTAGGAAGGCGTTAAGGTCTGAGTTCGGAAGTTGGTAGTGGGGGAAACTGCTTCCCTCAGAAAGCTACTACCGGATGTAAGTGGAATGACCTAATTAATGCTAGTCTTGTACGAACAGTACAAAGGTCACATCCCAGAGCTGACATCACTGATTTCAACCTCCCATGCTTTTCTTTTTTCTAAGGGAACTTCTGATGATGAGTGAAAGTGGAGCCTGCCATATGTCCTTCGTGTTAGCTTTTACAGCCATATAAATTGCTCGTGCAGCCTATTCATATGAAGCAAAGAGATGTTTATAATACATCAGTTATATACACACATGCATACAGTGTCATGAAATGCAGATGTGTGAGTGGGGCGTACCTGTGGCTGTGCACTCTGTGCTGAACAGAACTCACTTTAATTCAACCAGAGTAGTACAGCAAACAGCAACAGTTACTGTTGATTGCCATTTGCTGGTTTAGTTCTTTACCTTCTTCTTACCAGCCTGAATATGATTCTAATTTAGATATTTTATGATTTTATGTGTTGTTGGGCAGTGATGCTGCCTGTAGTGGGAGGAGGTTGGTGCATCTGCTGCATGTGGCCAACTGCCCGCTGAAAACTGGCAGTGTCCCAGTAAAGGGGTGCCCAACTTGTGGTACTCTCACTGTCAAGAAGTGCTCACACAAGTTTTGTGGAGTACTACATTATTCTGTAAACTCAGAGTTTCAAGCATCTTATCATGAGCAAGGATTAAGACTGCACAAATCTTGTGTAACCTTTCAGCTGTGTGATTTGGAGTTTGTCTTTATTTTAGAGCAACAAAATCCTTTGCAGTTTGGATCACATACTGTGGGAGTGCAAGTACAGAAAGCTGGCAGCTTAAAGCATATACACTGGGATGGTAGCTTGGAGTATCTCAATTGCTCATCCCTACAATTAGAAAGTACCATGTGATACTGAAAGATATTTATCCAATTAGTGTATATGCAGCTGAATCTTCACATTTTATTTCCCATTTACCAGGCTGCATACCTTTTCTGTAGTAGCAACTCCTTTGAAGGAGGAGCTGATAATTTTTAGTGTCAATGATTATGAATTTATTGAGAGCTACTTATGCTGAACTATTTACCATGTATCTCCTCCACTTCTACCAGAGCAGGAGCCTGCCAGTCCCTCCAAGTGGGGCCACGAAGTAGTCAGCACTACTGTGAAATGGTGTGATCAAGTACTGGGTGCCAATGTGATGTCAAATTAGCCACCATGAAAACTACTACCTGTTTTTTGTATAGGTTAAGAAGGCATGAGGTATTTATCCACTATATGGGCAATTTATCCACCTTTTCAGATAGTCAGAATATCTTTCATCATGTGCCATGGTGCATACCCATGTGCTTCCTTGTTGTTTTATGGTGTGCAGATTTAAATACAGGTTTTAAGAGAAGTTACTTTCTGTGTCTCTGTGCGGGGATCTGAGAAGTCAGTTTGGGAACAGGAAATTCTGCTGCAGTATCTTTAGCCTTGTGATTGATGGACATTCCTGCGCCCTTTGATCTCAGTCTAATGATTGGCAGTATTTGGTATGTGCATTTCTTATGATGATTGGGGGAACATCTTTTGATTGAAAGTTGTTAAAAGGCCATTCAGTAATGAGATTTTGGTCAATATTACCATTTTGTGAGTTAAACACATCTTTGACTGCGCTGAATTTATTATATATTGCAGAATGTTTTGGGTGGAGTAGTAGGAGGAGAAGATTAGGCATTAGTCATGGACCTCACAGCCATTCATTCATTCATGTAGCAGGCTAAAAAAGATTGATTTTTTTCTGGCATGCAGTCCTTTTGGATGCCAGGCCTGCAAATTAAAGCATCTGAAATATCTGAAATAATCTGAAATAATTTGTTCTGTTTGCCTTTTTTTAACTGTGCTATTTCCCAAAAGTGCCTGTGCCAGAGCTGATAGCTGCATTCACTCAGAGTAAAGTGAGAAAAATTAATATTTAATTACAACTACTATTATGTGCTGTCTTCTGACCATTAACTATTTGCTTGTCGTAGCTTCTTTTCTACTTACCTTGATTTCTTCAATTTGTGTGCTGTCATCTCTGGTGCTTTTCTGCTTTGAGTCTCTTGCTATAAATCAGAGTTAGGTTTTTTGCATGGAGATGTGCAAGGATTTGCATCAGTCATAGGAGGAGTGTTTTAGGAACACACAAAGTAACAGCACCCTCTTTAACCACTTCAGGGAGCTTTTGGTGGCCTAGGTGAGCAGGAATTTTATCCTGCACCGTGTGGTCATGCTGCTGTCTGCTTGTTTGTCACCCGTTCTCCTGCAGTACAATTGCCAGAGGGTGGTGTGTGGTGAAAGAAGAGGCCTGTGCTTTTTACAGCTATGAAAATCCTACTCTTCTTTCTTCTGGGAAGTTGGAGACCAAGGGTTTCTGTGTTGTTTCATGGAACAGATTCATTGCTGGGTTAGTTCAGAAATCCGCCCAACTCGGCAACAGCTCATGTCAGAGTGGCTATTACAGTACTCTGTTAGGCTGCTTGCGCAATTGTCTCCCATTAACTTGCCAAGGAGGCAGGGAAGTGTGTTAGGATTAGTGTTCTCCACAGAAGCAGAAAGCATCTCGTTGTCAGCCTCGTCTCTGAGCTGTGCTGTAGCGCGTATCGCTTGATTTTGATTGTCTGTGTGCCTCTGCCCAGATTGACATGTATGATAATGGTGCTGGAAATTGCACAGCCCTGCCTTGCATGCTTGTGGTGTTCCTGTTATCGCACTGGCCTCTTTTCTTGTTGGAAATTGGTCTGATAGATAGTGATAGAAGAATGAATTGGTCTTGTCCTTAGGACACCATTCTTGACAGAGAATTTCAAGGAGTGGTTTTCTTTTTGTAGCCAGATCCGTTTGAATCCCTGTGCTGAAATATGATATATTTAGAGCTTAGTTTCCACAGATGCTGAGCAGTCTGAATTCCCACCCCAGCAATTGCTTATTTTCAGCAAGTCTTTACAGTGCAACAGTCCTCCCTGGACTTTAACTGTGTTATTACAAGTGGCCCTATATTTGATAGGTCTTGATGTTGCTTTGGTTTTACTGCTTTCCCATAGAATAGATAGTCAGCTCTCTGCTGATTCTCAGCCCTAACTTCTTAGCAGTGGTTGAAGCCATAGCTTCTCCTTCTCTTTGAGTAGTTTCACTCCTTGTCCGAATGTCCAAACACTTGTTATGGTCAGCAGAAATCTTATAAAAATAAAGATTTTGCTACTTGGAACTTTGTTTACCAGGGCCACGTATTTCAGGGTTTAAAAGTTATCTTCTGTCACTGGCCTTGTGCCCAATCACTGTACTGGGAACCATGTAGCAGTGATCTTTCTGCAGGGCTTGCCCTGTTTTTTCCAGAGGAATAGAAACTCATGACGCGAGGAAGTTGCCCAGCTTCCTCACTGCCTGAATCACCCTGTAACTCCTTATTGTGGTTCATCCACTAATATTTTCTTCATCTTTTGCTTCTATTTGTTTAAATCCTGGGAGCTCAGGCTAGGTAACTCCTGCATCGGAGAGTTCTCCTTCATTTTAAGACAACAGAGCCTGGCAAGTAAATGACGAAAAAGAATGGTTGAGAGTTAAAAAACCATTAATAAAATCTGTAAGCCTGCCAGACAAGATTTCTGAGAACAACATGTTCCAGAATGTCCTGGTTTATGCCAGAGCCGGAGTTGGGCAATTACGGAAATCATGCCTTCGTAAAGTACTGTCTTTTAATGTTTGGTCTCCTGGGGTTAAATGCTCAATTCTTAACGGAAATAAAACCCAGTTTTCTGGTGGGTGTATCTGAACTACTGAGACTTGGAGGCTCAGTTATACTAACATGTGAAACACATTTGCTAGATAATGAATTCTGCCTGCAGTTTTTGGGTGATGTGTGCTTATTTTCTTGTGATTAGAAAGGACTGGTTAAGGTAATAATGCTCTTTCATGCTGTTTCACACCCTTCCTGCCCTTCTCAGTGGCCTGAAATGAGTTTGTTCAGAAGATGTGTACTCATTTTCATGATCAGTGCTTCCCTCCTGGGATACCTCTTTCTGGGGAGAGAATTGCTGCAGCCAGGCCATCCCTTTTGTAATAAAAGCCCATGTTCTGTTATGGAGAATATTAAGATTTAACTCACATAAACCCCCAAGGGGCTCCAGAGAACAGCAGGCAGAAGTGTTTCCTCTGCTTTACCATGCATTGATACGGTTTTTTTTAACATTTACAGTATGAAAAACATTATACTAAACATTCATGATTAGTTCTTGGGTTGAACTAGGCATGAGTTAAGCCATTTGCAAGGATTGCTTAACAGAGATATCTAGGAGGGAATCAAATAGCCATATGAAAGCTTTGTTTAACTTCTGTGTGAATGCTGATGTCTTAATGGCGAATGTTTTAGAAGGGCATGTTACTGAGCATAAAAAAAGAGGTGTGATTTTTCTGCTTGGCACAGCCACTGATGCCTTGTGAAGGAGATCCTTTTGAAGCTCTTGCTTTTTCCGTCAGAAAGCAGAGGTAAATAACAAGCCCTCCCTGTGACTTCTCCTTGCTGCACACACCTACTGCCACGTGTCATTTTCTAACCCCTGGACTTCTGCTTTGGCAATAGTTGTGCTCCTGTGAGACAAACACCTGCTTTGACCTGTTTATACAAAACGCCATGGGAACAGTATTATTTTTAGTTGTATTTACAGCAGAGAGATTGTCAGGCTTTGTAATTAATCCTCTTGTTATCTCATTGAATATGGTATTTCATAGAATCCTAGAACGGCTTGGGTTGGAAGAGACTTTAAAGATCATCCAGTTCTAACCTCTGCCACAGGCAGTGACACCTTCAACTAGACCAGGTTGCTCCAAGCCCTGTCCAGCCTGGCCTTGAACACTGCCAGGGATGGGGCAGCCACAGCTTCTCTGGGCACCCTGTGCCAGCGCCTCAGCACCCTCACAGGGAATAACTTCTTCCTAATATCTAATCTAAATCTGCCTTCTGTTAGTTTAAAGCCATTCCTCCTTGTCCTGTTACTCCATTCCCTTGTACAAAGCCCTATCTGGCTTTCTCGTAGGCTCCTTTTAGGTACTGGAAGCTGCTCTAAGGTCTCTCCAGAACCTTCTCTTCCCCAGGCTGAACAAGACCAGCTCTCAGCCTGTCTCCATAGCAGAGGTGCTCCAGCCCTCTGATTTGTATGTCTTGTATGTGCTGTCAGTTATTTCGCTCCCAGGCAGATCCTGTCTTTCCAGCCATATTGGACACGCACTTGGCATGAGGGAGCTGAGGGGCCACATATTCCCTGGAACAGAAATCATCGAGGTGAGGCTGCAGGTAGCAGAGCTGTATTGCTGCTAGTGCTGGGAGCATGTGGAAAAGGCTGTGGGCTAGATGTTCTCCACTGCCTGGGGCCATGCTGCAGCTGTTCTTTTGCTCGGTGATCTCAGAATTAGAGCTCTTGTGAATAAATGTATTTCTTGGTTTGAGAGTCAGCCAAGCATGAAACTGAGAAAGCTGTGTTGGGAATTATGAAACACACTGACATTTTTAGCCTATGCCACCTTTCAAGGAGAACTCTGTACTAGAGAGCTGAATGGATGCTGTAGTGTGCTCACAGTCCAAACAGGGGTGCTAGATCTCAGTGAGCTGGGACAGTCCCACTAACTGTACTGCTGTATTTAGGCTTTGCCCTTATTTCCAACTTATTTCCAACTATTTTGAGTTGTGTTACATGCTTTCTTTGAAAGTCAGGGTTATAATTTTCAGTTCCCAAGCTACTATAAAGAGTTAATAATAGTTAGGGATCACTTCTTAGAAGATGATGCTAGAAACTAGGACTGTAGTGCTTAATCCTACACCAGCTTATTTTTGGTTCCGTTTATTCTGTGCTCAGTGTTTCAGGAATCTTGGCATGTTTTTTGGGAGGTCAGAGAAGGACAGAAAAGGAGAACAGAACAAATTTATTGTTTGATATTTTTCAAAGTAATCTCTTTCCCAAACTACATTAAGAAATGTAATTAGTTTGCTTCTGCTATAAAACAAACTAATTTCTGAATAGCCTTTAATTAGTAGATGCATTATGGGAACAACATTCTTACACGAAACAGTTATGTAAGGAAACATTATTAACCTACTGATTGAGCTCATGAAAGCTTCTTTTGAGCTGTTTAATCTGTATGAATACCTTGTAAAAATTTTCACCCCCAGGACAGGTACTTTTATTCACCAAAACTTTGAACTTCCAATTTTCATGTCGAGCTGGTTGCAATGGGACCCTAAGAACTGCGAGGCCAGGAGATCCATAGATCCAAGTCCCTTTTCCTATTGGCATGAGCTTCTCATTGCAGAATACATGCAAATAATTTCAGCCTGAAATCTGTCCCACTTTTAAAACTGTTGCAGCATGTGTGGGAAGTAACTCTGGATGATAACTGGCTACAAGTTTGGATAAAGTAATGCAAACAAAGTCTTTGAGAAGGGCAGCTGTGGGGAACTGGCTTTGTGCTGTGTCTGCCAGTGTTGCTGCTGCTATGCATTGTCAGTGCTGTGCGATACGAGGATGGTTTTGAGTGATGAAGTGTTCTAGAAACCAAAGTCTTTCCTGCTAACATTTATGTTAATTTGGTCTCAGTTTAGTCACAAGGAAAAATGAATGTGTACCAAACAGCAGATGACAGTATGTGCAGAGAAAACCAAATTTAATTCTGAGTTGCTAAGAGAGTATCATAAATATCAGAAAATAAACTGTTTAAACTGAAGAATTATTTTACAGGTTGTTGAAATCATCTGCAGATGGTTGTCCTCTGCTGCTCTTCCAGGCCAGAGCAAACAGGCTTTAAAATAAATTCTTGAATCATTCTTTTCAAGGTCTGTGCTTTGATAACATCTGCAGTAATATAAATGCCTTAGCGTATACTTTCCATGAATGCAAAGTCTGAATTACAGTTGCTGGCTGACTGAACAGGCTAATGATAATCATTATATTGACAACAAACAGCACTGCTTGGGCTTGTGTATACAGTGCAAGGTACCATGATTTATGGCAGGTCACTGGGTAGTGCTGTGATAAAATTTTAAATACTTACTTGAAATGTAAGTCTAGTGCTCTGGGAATATGGTGTTGAGCTGGTAGGAAACCTGGTAAGACTGTTTTATTAGTAATTAGCCAAAATGATAGGAACATTGTCACAAGCTGTTAACTTTTCATCCCTGTGAAAAACACTGATCAATAGACCTTCCATTCCGTTTTCTTTTTCAACAGTATTTTCTGTGAAGAAAACAAATTGTTTTGGTGTTAATCAGGGAGTAAACCTTCCGAAAGATTTATTTGGTTCATTGCCTAAGTACAAAGTCGTATTTATTGTCACTTTCATAGCCATGTTTCACTGGCAGCACTGGTACTTCACACCCCTGACCAGGAAAGCAGTTTATATATGCAGCTGTCAACCTCACATTCACTCATAAGCATCCTCCAGTTTTCTTCATTTTATCTCCTCTTTGGTGCATATAAACAGTTGCTATTTCAGAAATGCTTCCATGAAACTATCCCTGTGTTTCCTGGAATGCTGGGTGCTGAGCCCTATGGCAGAGTGCTCCCTTTGCCTCTGCTGCTGTTTCTCCGCAGCGATGACTTTGGAGGCAACAGCGCTACAGCATCTCACAGGAGGTGACCCTGTGGTTAAAGTTGCTTCAGATAAAGCAATCTAAGGATGTGATTTGTGATGTTTTGACATAATGGAAAACTTTTCATTACCTGTTGGCTTTTCAAGCATTTCCTCTCCTGATTTATTGTTACTCTGCTTATGGACATGCGCAAGGTCAGGCACCAACTTTAAGAGCATAAATGCACAGTAAGAGTCCTTTCACAAAAGGCTTATGCTCTCACTAGACAAAGCAAATGCAGGTTCAGAGGGAAAAAAAACTTTTTTCTTCCATTTTATACCAGAAAAATGGAGGCAAAGAGACTTGCTCACAGTCATAGCAGTCTGGGAGAAAGCATAGAATCGAGCAAGATTGCCGAGATCCAAAACCCACAGAGGTCCATTTCTTAAAGGGGTGTTGAGATGTGGAGGTCTTGTAGCAGTTATTTTGGAGGAAAAAACAGTAACAAACACTGGTTTCTTTTTTCATTCTCACTCAAATTGAGAGTCTCCGGCTTTTAGGAAAATGTTCTTGCTGTTAGAATGAAAACGTGGAGTGTGAAGGAGTGGAGATGTCAGTTAAAGGTGACTTCAGTTTCTTCGCTGGGTGAGAAGAGCTGTCATGCTGGAGCAGAGGGTGCTTTGCTGCACTTTCCTTCCAAGCAAAGGCAGGATACCAGGATGGGCTGAACCACCATCACACTCGGCAGCATGCCAGAAACCCCACAGAAGAGAAGTTGAACTATTCTCTGTGTGATGCGTTGGCAAAGTGGTTCTTGGCAGAGGTGGAAATGTATCTCCTGTGCTGCCCAAGGCCTTGCCCAAGGTCTGGTTCGTAAACTTGTGGGAATTTTGGTGCTGCGCAGAGTTTTGTGTCTGTACTCCCTTGCCTTCTTTCTTTACTCTGATACCTTCTCTTGAACTCTGCAGAATACTTCTACAAGCCTAAAGCTTGGCAGGCAAGAAAAGATGCAACACGAGGAAATAAGTACTTTAGGCTTTGGGTACAAAAATGCAAGAAGTACGTATGTTACTAGAGGGTTCACTGTCAGAGCAGCCCTGCTGTAGTGTAATCTTTCCACAGACTGTCTCAGCATCAGATGTTGGATGTTTGCCTGGATTGTAATTTTTTCTGGATAGAAAAAAAATTCAGTCCTCTGGTTTTGAGAACCAGCAATAGGTATATTACAATTTTCCATATTGTGATTTCTAATCTAAATAGTGAAAAAAACCAAGATGCTGTTTTATTTTTTCCCCATACATAATTTGTTTTCAAGATGAGAGTTAAACTTTGTACCGTAGACACAGTGCGGCATCTGGCTGTGCATAAGGCTGCATCCACAGGGGGCGAAAAATGTGCAGAATTGCCTTCTTGCTTCTCAGTCCACAAGATGTCAGTGATAATTGAATTTAACTTTCATTGAGTTGACAAGAGGGTAGAACAGGACCAAGAAATTTAAAAGTATGACTTAAAGTAGAAGGTTTGCAACTTTCCTTTGCTATTTACAATTAAACAGTTCATTGTTAAACAGGAAAGGTAATTCACAGAACATAACAACAGTCCTCTGGGTTAGACCATTTTTATTGTGACGACATCTGTCCTTGCCCGCAGCATACAGCAGATGATTTAGGAAGACTATGAGGACAACGAAAGCTCTGCAGTTCTTATGAAACAGAACCTCCAGGATGTATTTTAGGACCTTTAATTACCTGCAACTGATTTAAATCTTTAAACCTGCAGCAACATGTTTCACATTGTTTGTGAACTGTGTATTAACACCCTCAAAACAGATCCCAGACGGCTGTCTTTAACTGTGGATACTTCTCTGTTTCTCCTAACTGGTGTTTACGCTTGCCAAAATGGAGATCTGAGAAGCCTCCATGGATGGATGTGAAATGGATATAGCCGTGCATGTTTCATAGCTTTTGGTTTAGAAGGCCTGATCTTGAAGTCTGAGGGTTCAAAGATCCTGCGGTGACAGTCTGAAGAGATGTTTCCATTTTCCTAAAATAAGGCACTGAAACAAATCCATAAAAGCCTTCCTGATGTTAAGACAGGTGAGGACAGCAGAACAATGTTGGTGCAAATAGTTTCTCAGAGGGAGTCTAAATCTATATCTTAGTCACATACTGAAAGAGAGAAAAACCATGTTTTTTTATCTTTGTATATGACACAGATCCATACTTTAAATTGAAATGAGCTAAGCACTGCTCCTCAATTCATTTCAACCTGTTACTTCTGAATATCTGATTTAGAATTTCTCTAATGAGACATGAGTGTGCTGTGAAATTGGTATTGTGAATCAGTATTCTGCCTTTGTCTGGAGTGAGGTTCTTGCTCCAATATTGCTAAAGTATAGTATGAAAACAACATCATCTGCTCTTTCTTTTCTTTAGGAAAGATGGTTTGTCAGTGAAGAAAACATTGATGGATTTCTAGGCACTGTTTCATGCCCTTCCTTTTGCTCCCAGTCAGCACTGGAAAGCCAGCCATTAATT
Organism: Psittacus erithacus; assembly: GCA_009867235.2. Taxonomy (NCBI): domain Eukaryota; kingdom Metazoa; phylum Chordata; class Aves; order Psittaciformes; family Psittacidae; genus Psittacus; species Psittacus erithacus. The sequence goes on from WYDI02012644.1 coordinate 85,349, forward strand.
GAAGTGCTTGATGTTACTGAGGACGGAATTCAAATCAAGTTGACGGTAAGGATCTCTCCAGCAGTAGTACGTATTGCTCACTGATTTATGTACTTCAGCAAGATAATATCAAGTCTGACCAAAACAGCTTTGTTCCTGTTTTGTCTTGATACAGCGGGGAAGACCGCAGAGTGGGGTGTATTTGCAAGTATAAATGTCAGCTTTTAGAAGCATAGGTCACATTTGTGCCATTTAATGTGACCAAGGGTCTGAAACTTCCTGTATTTCATTTGGAAGATAGAGAACTGTGATACAGTCACTAAAGACAGTGCTTTCTCCTTGCAGGAATACAGCATGGCATACACACACTAGATCTCTCATTGGTATTAAAAGAAAAAAAATAATTACTAAGTACCTAGTATCCCTCATTCAGAGGGACCCCAGGTGCTTCCAGGTCAGAGCTGATGACAGCATGCTGCAAACAAATCATGGCAGATTTCATCAGAATAAAAGCCATAATGTTCTTAAGGTGGAAATGAAGAAGTGAATAATCCACACCCTTCAAGTACCCAAGAGTCTGAGCTCGTGTACTGGAGCCCATGGTTAGAGCATGCCACCTGGGTGTCTGGTAATCAGAAATGAACATACCCAGAGGGACTTGGGGTCAGGAGGGAGTGGAGAAGCAGGGAATCTGGCTGCTGGAGTGGGAAAAAGAATGGACGTACAGACGGTGCTCAGTCACGGCCACTGCTTTACTCTGCCTTGTCACACAGGTAGGGAAAACCTTGAGTATTATTTCTGAGAAGAACTGGGTTTCGTTATCTTTATTTGGTGCAACAGTTTGGTGGTTTCCTGTTGTGTAGATAATTAAATATGGGACTATTCATGTTAATCATTGGTCTCAAATGCACTACTTGTAATGTTTAAGGCCTCATTCAGGCTACCCTTCTTCCTCAATCACCCTGCCTGGGTAAAGGTTGCAAGGCAGTCTGTTTCTGAAGTCTGTCACAGGATTAAAATTATGTCCCTTTGCAATACAGGAGATGGACAGATGAAGAAAATAAAACATTAGTTTTTGTAAGGAGGTAAACCCCCCAAATCAGCTAGGATTTCTTGGTAGACACTGCATCAGAAATTAGTTTAAAACTCTTCTTAAAATAAAGGTAATATGCAGGGACAATCAGATCACTACTGTGGCCATAAACTGGAGACTGCAGATACAGTTAATGTGTAGATGGCTTCTTGGAAAGCAAGTTCAGGTGAAGAATGTGACCTCTGGAACTGAGCTGGAGGAACAAGGAATTTACCCTAGAGATAGTGGGTCCAGCTTATATTAGCTAGTATGGACTGTATATTAAAAACTCGAATTGCTGGAGGGCAGATGTGTATGTTTTGACACCTAAGAACGGGAAGCTAAGTTACCTTAAATCATCACATCTTCCTGTGGGGGAATCATCCACTGATGAGAATGACTTACTAGTGTTTCTTTCTCTTCTTGTTAGAGTGGGGTTGGAAAGGGTTGGGTGTCTGAGAGAGTGACTCAGCCTTTGAATCCATGAATCCAGCTGCTCCTGGACAGATTCCTGGCTGATCCTGACTGTCCATTGAAGGGGGAGTACAAGTTACCAACTTTTTTTTTTTTTTTCTTGATAAAGCAGTCAGTACCTAATGGTGGAATTGGCTGTTCCTTAGACAGCACCGGGTCTCGCAGTTCATACTCTGCAAAGGCAAACCGCAGCAATTCCTGGATTAACTTGCTTAGGCCAATTGAGAAAGGCTTTCTAGTTACACCTTTTACATAGGACAGAGTGATAATTTCCCTAATTGCAAGGTTAGAGCCCACTTCTTGCAATGAGAGTTTAGCTCCCTTGGCTGATTTTCTGGCTCTGGAGCTGTTGAAAACAGCCTGGGTGTGGTGACTGGCTGATCTTTGGCACTGCTAATTGTGATGGAGGCCGTGGTCGCTTGGCAGCTGCACAGCAGCATTTCCTATTGCAGAGGAAACACTTGGGAGGCAAACAGCCTCCCTGCCACTCATTCCCATGTGCGATACAGGATCAGGAAAACTTCAGCACTGTCCTGACTTGGCTTTCTGGAAGTAGACGTTGGAGAAACAAGTGTCTTAGCCTGTCTTTACAGCAATTTTGTGTGCCCGATATGTTTCAAGTATAAATCAATTCATTTGTTTTCTTGACAGCCGCAGGAAACAGTCCATTCTGAACGTGATGGAAGAGAAGAAATGCTTAGCGGCTCAAAAGTAGAGCTTGCTGGAAAGACATATGGTGACTATCCCCAAACAAAGGCAGAAAGAAACTGTACTGCAGCTGACACAGTTGAGGGAGAACGTGCTGCAGAAACTAACAAAACTTCCACATCTTTTGCTGAAACAATAGGAAAAGTAGGTTGTAGTTCACACCATTGTTTGCAGCATGAACCTTCTGACACCAGTTCAGCGATTCCTGTCGAATCTAGGAGAAAGGAGCCAGATTTAGAAAGTGCTGCCATTGCAGATGAAAGGGCTGTGGCTGCAAGCTCTGAAAAACAAGCAGGCCTTCTGCAGGAGGAGCAGGCAGGAGGCAAAGGGGATGAAGTGGCTGTGCCTGCAGGGTCAGCACAGGGGGACCAGCACAGCTCGGACAGCAGAGCGGTCTCCCCGCTTCTGCGAGAAGTGAGCACGCAGGATGGGAGTGTGCAGATCATCAGGGATCACGTAACACATTGTCCGGTCGCCTTTCAGAATTCTTTGCTGTATGAATTAGACTAGTTGAATTATTTTAGGATTTCCTTCTGTTGTTCAGTGCTTTACTGTGACTTCCACAGGTTGGTTTATGACTTCAGGACCAAGAGTAGAACACAGGTTCCTACTCAAACTGTTTTGTTTACATGTCAACAGAGAATACCTGTATTGTTAATAATTTGTGAAGTTAATAGGTCTGAGTTTTCTTATGTATGGGCTGAAATAGTTTTACTTACCAGAAAGGTGCAGTTGAAGATGAATCTGAGCTCATTGAAGAAAAATGCATCTTAATGTTTACATACCTTTCTTAGTCTCTTGCTACATTACAGGGAATATTTGTATATATCCTCCTTCTAACGGCTCCCTGAGGACTTGCTGTGTTTAATCCACCTAGAAATGAGCAGTATTCATCATTTTTCAAGCCTTTCTTTTTGTGATAACTGCAGGATTAGACTTGCAGTGATTTGTAGCAAGGAGCTGGAATTTCTAATTACACAGAGAAGTTCTAACTAGTCTCTGAGAAATTACCAGCATTTATGCTGTGTATTCCATCCTAGCATGTTACTTTAGATCCACAGCATCCAGACCTACCCCAGTCTATCAAGCTAACAAATTCAGTTGCACAGTAAAAGCAGCCTTTTTTGTTGTACATTTGCTACAAAATATTTGCAATTTGTAAAAGGCATTTTTATCCTGATTAGATTTACTTTTTAAAAACAGTTCCTCAAGAGCTTCAGCGTGCTGTTTGCCGATTCACCTCTCTGAAGAACAGATCTAGTAATAAACTTTCAGTTCCCTTTCTCATTACCTCAGAAACAACTTCTGTGTTCTTTTGAGTTGTAGAGGACACAAATATACTTGAGAAGAAAGTTCAATTTGACTTGTTTCTCAGCTGCTCTGGAATGTACCCTTACATTTCTCTGTTAGATGCGAGTGCTTGCAGTGGGGGTATATGGTATAAGCTTTACTTTTCTAAGCTTGGCAGAGACCATAGCTGCCAGAAGCCTCTGCCCTACCCTCGGCAGCAGCATGGCTCCTGCCCAGCTGAAGGAGGACAAGTGGTTTGCTGGAGTAAACTTAGCCCTGATCAGCCCTGTTGTGAGGTTCCTTTTGGGGTCATCGAGGGGCTGAGGCACAGGCACAGCTTTTTTGGCATGAGCCCTGACTCTGTGAAGCTATGAAAAAGGGGCAAGCGTCAAAGCTGGTACAAAATCGTGGTAGTTAAATTACTCCTGCAAAAAAAGAGCATCTTATCGTGGTCAAAATAAACATCTGCATACTACTTGGAGTACTTCACATAACTTGGCTCTCTCTCAAATGGACATATAATGGATGTATTCATGGCCCATATGGTAGGTGACAAATGGTGGTAAAAGGAAATCCTTGCTACATGTCCTTCCATTTGTAAGTGACCATTGTAGCCAGAGTCCTAAGAGCAATAACCCCATTTTCTCTAATGAAAAGAAATGGAAGTTTTTATTTCCCCCTCCCAACCTCTCCGTACAAACCCCTGCCTCTGAATATTGCATGTCTGTCGCCTTAGCATAGTGTTTTCTTTCTCCAATATACTTTGTTCTACAGAAAAGGTGCCACTGTTACCAGTTGCGCTTCAAAGCAGCATGTCATGAAAGCACTTGTCTCATTAGACTTAAAACAGGTGAGGAGGTGTTCAGTTAGCGGCAGCTCAGCTCTGGCCTGTTCCTTACTGGCAGCTTGTGTTCAGACCATTCCCATTACACAGCAGTTATTTTTTTAGCAGTCGCTTCACAAAGCTGACTGAAAGCAAACTTCTCAGCCAAACAAAAGAGGTACCCTGCCGCACAGTTGTTCCTCTATTCTGCCTCAATTAGTGAGAGTCATTAAAAAGTTAATGAAGTGAAATGCACACTGCTGGAGTGGGTGATGCCAGGCGCTCAGCCCTCTGCATTAAGAAAAAACACCACCCCCCCCATCCCAATGTTCTTTCTAACACCACGAGATGACATCATCTTGTGAAAATTAAAAACTTCTCTGGTATTACAAAACAACGGAATTTTATTTCAGCAGAACTAAAAAAATCGTATATTCATCTACATTGTAGTAAAAACAATTACGTTTTTCCTTCATATATTCATCAACACGTAGCAACCAAACCAGGACATGGGCACAAGGAGATGGCAGGAGGTGCTGGTACTGCCGGCAGAGGAATGCCGGCTGGGTCACCATCCCCAGCTCTGCCCTGGCTGGGGGAAGACCCCCATCACAGAGCATTGCACGCGTCAGGAGAGATGCCCCTAAACACAAGTTTTCTCCTTCTCCCAGTAAGCACGGCAGCGGTCATTTGTGCGTGTGTGCTGCAGCTGGCGACAGCAGGCAACCTGTTTCCAAAATGTGGCTGTCGAACATGAAAGATTACTATTTTGGGACACCTTTTACAAGAATGTTTATTCATATTAAAGCAGAAACCAACTCATAAATGCTTTTTATACATGTGTGTGCCTGGAAAAGACAGTATGGAACAACTCAAAAAGAAAAAAGGCCGTGAGAACGATCCTCACTGAAGTCTGCGGTAACTTTTACAGAGTTCGTGGTCCCTAATATCTCCCCAGCCTCCGTTTTTCACGTGAGGGGAAAGGGGAGCCATGGAGTACCTTTTACTGACACTCATTGTCTCGGGAAACAGGTACTGTTGGTTGTTGTTCAAGAGAGAGTCGATTTTGGCACTCTGGGTGGATGGTCTGCAGGATTTCTTGTGGTGCATGCCACAGTCCCCCATGTGAAAAATCCTGGGGATCTCAGGAACCAGCACTTTCCAGAACTTTGGAAGACAAGAGACAGTCAAGTGCTGCAGAGTCCAGTCCCAGTTGTAGTCATCATAAGTGCAGAAGGCATCTGTGCACTCGATGAGCTTCTGGTAGGTGTCTCTGCTGAAGGCCATGCCCATGTTGTGCTCGGTGGACTTCCATGTCTTCATCTCCACCTTGTCGGCTCGGCCGGCAAAGCCGCCGCGGATAGGGCTGTAGGTGCCCAGGGAGACGATCTGGCACTCAGGGCACTCCCGCTCGCGCAGGGCCCAGAGCTTTTTGAGGACGTGGTAGAAGTCGGGTGCTAGGTAGTGGTCCTCTTCCAGGAAGAGGACTGGCCCAGTGTGCTCCCGCAGCGCCCGTACCCGCTCCCAGACGAAGTGCAGCTTCCACCACCAGTGGTGCTTGGTCTGGGAGAAGCGAGCTTCGCGGTAGTGCCCGAAGGAGTCGGGGTACTCGGCGTTGATGCAGCCCAGGCGCAGGGCTGCCGCCTTGCCCACGTCGCGGGGGCAGTCGCGGGGGTCGTGGCCAGGGAACTCGCGGGGGTAGAGCTGGATGCTGAAGGGGAAGAAGATCTGCAGGACGGGGCAGAAGTCCACGCGTGCCGCCAGCCGGTTCAGCTCCTCGGCCCACAGGTCGTGGCTCAGCACCAGCAGCACGTTCTCCACGCCTGCCGCCCGCCGCAGCGACTCCAGCAGCAACCGCAGGTGCTCGGCTCGATCGTGCACCTGCACCACCAGCACCACGTCCGCAGCGGCGGCCCGCGCCGGAAAGCGCCCGGCGTTCCGCACCGGCTGGTCAAAGTTCAGCCGGTAAACGAGCGAGCGGTAACTCAGCGTCCCGTTCTCGGTGAGCAGCGGCAGTGCCAGGGATGCAGCCGAGGCGTTAGCGGCGGGGCGGCGCGGCGGCGGCTCGCTGACCCGCGGCGGCTCCCCGGTGGTACCGGTACCGCCCCGCTGCTGCTGCTGCCGCCTCCGCCCGCCGCCGCCGGTTCCCCACAGCGCCAGCGCGCACACCGTCAGCGCCAGTGCCAGCAGCAACACCTTCCGCTTGTAGATCCGCAGCCGCATCCTTCCCGGCGGCGGCGGCCGCCGCTCCCCACCGCCCTCCCGCCGCCGCCGCCGCCGCCACCGCTCCCGCAGGCAGCGCGCGCGCGCTGCCGCCACCCCACGCGTACACGTCGCCGCACGCCATAGGCCGCCGCTGTCGCCGCCGCTGTCGCTCTATTGGCCGCCAGCGCCGTCACTCGCCGCCGCTTCCGTCGGGGGTGGGGGGGCCGCGCAGCCGCTGCGAGCCATAAGCCCGACCGGCGGGCCTGCGTTGTGATTGGCCAGCCGTAATTGGGGGTCAGTAATTAGGCGAGGCGTGTGGTGGCTGGAGAGCTGGAGAAAGAAAATCCCTCTGTATTTGCAGGAATGTGATCAGATAACTCTGGAATTGCAAGGGCAGGACAGGAAAATCCTGGATTTGCAAGAATAACGTGAGATAAAATAATTCCTGCTTTGCAAGGAAAATACGTCAGAAAATCGTTCTCGAGCCGCAAGAATGAGAAATGATTCCAGGACTGGGCGAATAAGGGAAAATCGTCTTAGAGTTGAATAATAAAGTAAGATCATTCTAGAACGGCGAGGATGAGACAGATTAAGTCTAGAATTGCAGGAACAGATTTATTCCTGTTTTGCAAGAATAATACATGGGAAGGAAACAACTCTAGAATTGCAAGAACACAAGAAAACAATTCTAGAATTGCACGAATAACACATAATAATTCTGGAATTGCCAGAACGCATGAGGACAACCAGTCTAGAATTACAAAAACAATCTATAAGATGACAATAATTCTAAAATTATGAGAACAATCTGTAATAAAACAATTCCACAACTCCAAACAATGGCAAGACTTACTCCTGCCGTTCTATACATTGTGCCCTGGCCTCTCTCCTGTGCAGGCGCAGGCCAGTTCTGAAGGGTGGTGCGCATTTCACACTGTATGACCCAGCGTGGGTGCTCCCCGAGGGACACATACCTCCTTGCTGCACCAAACGGCTGTTGTCAGGAGGCTGCTGCTGCCTCCTCCTGTGCCCGGTGGCACCAAAACCTGCCTGTGTGGTGTTTGCTTATTTCTCAGTCTGAGTGAACATCAACGCTTCCATAATTTTAGGTATTTCTTGCCCCAACAGGGCAGCCGCCTCCTGCGCCTCAGGGCTGGATTTAGCATCCAGTGCAGTCGTGGGTAAAACTCTGGCAACCGGAACACCGTCCCACTGGGATAACAGTTTCCCTATCACACAGGCAGCATATGGATAAACACATTGAAGATCACAAAGCACTGGGATAATGCAAAGTGGCAGCAGCACTGCAAAATCAGACCAATTAAAGAACAATTTGAGGTTTTAATTGCATTTAAGAGCATCTCACATTAGACTGTGTCCTGTGCGAGAGCTACTACTTACTTCAATCTGATGAGACTAAGCCCTGCAGCACTCAACACTGACATGCCCAAGGCAAACACCAAACTTCATGGGCGTAAGAGAAGGGCCTGGAGCAACGCTTCTGTTTAGGACACATTTTTAATCATAGTTTCACAGCTTGATCTTTGCTGACCACAGCTGAGCTCTGCGTAACTTGGCAAGTTTCTCCTCATCACCCAGCACAACTGGTGGTTTTCAAGTGAGGCATTGGGCGCTTCTTGAAAGAGAGGGGCTGGGCTCTGCATCAAAGCTGGTTTGGTTCAATTGTGTCCCTTTGCTGCAAACAGGAAACACCATGTAAACAGCCCTACAGAGTTTCCCACAAGTACGATAAGTGAGGTAGAACAGTTTCTTAGAACAATTTTGTCCAGACCTACTTGCTCTACAAGAAGCCATAAACACAGCATTGGAGCATGCACACACCTGTGTTTGTGGTATCAGAGGGCAGAAATGTGCCTCTCTTGTCATCTACAACGGAACCCATGCCTACAGGTTGGCCTTTTCCCAGTGCACCGATGAGAAGCGAGCAGAAGATCTAAGAGACCCCACAGCCGCCTTGCTGTCGGGCAGAGCAAACTGCTGGAGAAGATGCTCCTGGAGGGAGGGATTTCTGCTTTGGCTTTTCCGAACTCTTGGCTCTTGGCTCCTTCGCCACCTCCTGGCCGGCTGACAGCCGGCAGCGCGCAGGCACGGAGCGCTGCAGCAGCTCCCCCCGGCTGCTCATATCCTCTGCAGCCAGCAAGCCGCCAACCCCAACTCACTCACCCAGCACCTCGCTGCCTCCGGGATGAAGCTGCGGAGTTCACCCGACTGAGACAAGCGCTCTGCACCCCGGGGAGAGCTTATTCATGAGGATTGGCGAGACACTGAGAACATGAAGTTGGTTGAAACGGATTCCCAAGGGAACCTGGGGGTATTGTACACCCGTATGCTTGGCTGCGCAAGACTTCCCTTTTCTTCACCTTTTGATGGAAGTGGGAAAGCAGCAGTTTAGAAAGCTCTGCTTTTGGCTCTGGCAAATGGTGGAGGAGCCAGTGGTGGAGATGGCAGGATCACGGTGTGCTGGGGATGTTGCCACATTGCTAGAAGGTGCTCTGGTACCAGCGCAATGATGGCTGCATAAGAACCTTTGCAGAACAGGGCTCCAGTGCACCACCACCCTCTCAGTCGTGTGTGTCTGCCACTGTAGTTTCAGAGGACTAAGGGAAACCAAGCCGGTTTTGGGGGTGACATTGGCTTCAGACACAATGGCAGCAAGTGTACAGACGTGAAACTTAAACCATCAGTGCAGCAAATTATTCCCATCCAAAAGCCCTTTCCCACAGTTCCGTTTCCTTTTCACCCCAAGGGAGGTTGCACTCCTCTTCACGTTGGCCTTGAACTCCCCACTGCGTTCTCCTCCCAGCACTGCGGGACTTGGACAGGACTTGGCAGCCTTCCCGCTGCCTGCCCTGAGCTGTGAAGTGTGGATTCCTCCTCTGCCCAGCATAGCTGGCTGCCTGGGGAGCCACTCAACCATCAACATCCATGTATCTGCAGCTGCCATTCCTGAGGAGTCCCAGAGGAGACCAAATTTCTGCGTCTACTCCACTTCCCTCCTCTTAATCATGTGCCCCACCTAAAAGGTATTTGTGCCCCACCTAAAAGGTATTTTTCCAAATGAGTAATCTTTAGGCTGCTGCAATCAGGATAAGATCTCTTTCCCTTTACAACAGCATTAGCATATGACTAAAGCCTCCTATGGTTAGCTCTGCAGTGCTTTCAGAGCAGTGCTGAGGTAAACACTTGGCCTCCTCCTTCACAAGTTCTCTGTGGCTGAGGAGCAATATATAAGGAATGATTCATCTGTATCATCCCATAGTTGCCTAGAAGTTGCTGTTTCACAAATATTGTATAAAAAGAACACAGTCAAGTTGTTTTGACATTCGCAGACAGCTTTAACGACACTCAATATTTCTAGAATAAAGGTTGCTCTTCCTCAGGAAAACACGTCTTTTGGCCTAGTCAGTACAGAGCCCTTCAGTAAGCGTGCTCCAGTGTCTATTTCTGTTGTGAATCATAGAATAGTTAGGGTTGGAAAGGACCTTAAGATCATCTAGTTCCAGCCCCCCTGCCATGGGCAGGGACACCACACAATAAACCGTATCACCCAAGACTCCGTCCAACCTGGCCTTGAACACTGCCAGGGATGGAGCCTTCACAGCTCCTCTGGCCAACCTGTGCCAGTGTCTCACCACCCTCAGTAAAGAACTTCTTCCTTATATCTAACCTAAACCTCCCCTGTTTAAGTTTGAACCCGTAACCCCTTGTCTTTCTCAGATTAGGAGAGTTTAAAACTGATGATGTTTAGAACACGGATGGAGGTTGTACTCACACAGGAGATGTTAAATGATGCCTGCAAGCCAGCAGTTTCTTCCAAAGCCTGCTGCTGCCCTTCAGGCTGCTCCTCACACTGTACATGGCACTTAGCCGTGCCTTGAAGCCCAGTCTAGATCAGTTTTGCAACCAGTAACAACAGGTGTCTTGTTTTCCCATGGAAACTACAAATAATTGCCACAGCAGTGTACTTACCTATGACCCTGAGGGATGCAAACATAAGACACTCCTGGGCAGTCAATACTGCCTCAAAAATAAACAGTGTGACGTGCTCCCTCCAAGCCATCGTGTGTTACAGGCATGGGATGCCTAAAGATATTTCAAGGGAGTTCTGTTCCATGCTGTGTCAATATACAAGCCATGGAGCACTGACAAGACATGAAATAAGGGTATGTGGATACTCTCATGTCTTTCGGTATCTTCACCAGGAGAAAGGCCAGCAGCTAATCCATAGAATACACTGAATGAAAAACTCATCAGAGAAACCACAATTCACGTGTACATAGAAGGGTTGCAAAATTTAATAAGTTGACTCAGTGAACAATTCAACAATCTTTAAAACATTAAGAGTTAAGAAACAAAGTTTAGGTGACACATTTAGAAAAGACATTTCTTATATTACAAAGAGATAAAACGAAAAACATTTGCTCTGGTAAAAAACCAGCGACGCTGGTCCCTGCTTGAAGTGAGAATGCTGTAACAGAACTCTTAAAAAAGAAGCACCTGGAATTACATGACCAGTTTTGAACTGCTCACACTGTAATTTCTTCTCATAGCAGCCTACCAAGTTGTTCTACAGTAAACAAGTTGGGAAAAAGTACAGTCCAGTGATAAAGTTGTCTTCTGTCAGCAGAATTTAGAGCCTCGAGTGTAAGCAAAGCAATCTGATACAAGCTCACCTTCCTTCTAGCAAGAAGAAACCACTTAATCCACAGAACAAAGAAAACTGTCATGATACTCCAAACAAAGTCACAGTAATAGGAAAAGAAAAAAAAAAAAGCAAAATACATTCCAAGGAAGATTCATTCAGGCTAAGCATCACTTTTTACTCCACCAAAGGGAGATTCTAGTACTGAAGGAAAAGTTGGGCCACCAAGCCCAGACTGACAGTGCCCTCTCACTGCAGAGTTGACATCTGCTGTTGGCAGCAAACATCCTACAACAGCACGTGTGGGTAACAAGCATATAACAGTTTCAGGCTCTTCTGTCACTGGACAGAACATCAGGCAGAGCTTTTGTGCCCAATAATGGTCACCCATTACTCTGGAGGTACCTATCCAGGAACTGGGAATAGCAGTTTAGAGAACAGAAGTAGCAGATGATGGGTGCTTCCGTACCTCCCATGTTATCCACAAGGACCACGGTGTGAGCTACATGGTGGAGATTCATGGTCACTGTGATCTGAATGAAGCTGCTCAGACAGGCACTTCCACACTGGCATGTTTTAGCTACTTCCAGATCTTCACAAAGGTGAGAAGGAAGGAGATGACAACCATAAGGGATTCTGTTGAACAAGAGAAAAAGTGTGAATTCACTACAAAATTAACCAATGTCACTTAAACACAGTGACACACCATATGCACCAGTTCAAAGAAAACCTATTCTGAGATCAGAGACAAGGCAAGTCTGAAATTCTGCCACTTGCAATACTGGACTCGTTAGGAATTAAACACCACTTTCCAAGACAGATACTTTTAGTGACTGTTTTTAACATGCAACCATGTCACTGACTAACCCCTACGTACCAAGGACCTGAACACCAGAAGACGCTGCAACAAGAAGCAGGGAGCTCACACAAATTGTAACAGGCTGGATCACAGCGATATAGAATTAGAGAATTAAAAAAACTAAAAACAATGAGACAACTGGGCATATCTCTGCCCTTCCCTCATCCTAGCCAGGAAGATTGCTGTGTTTCATCTTGGCCTGACAAAGCACCCGTGATTTACTCCTCACTCTCTAACATGAGGAAGTGGTAGTAGCATAAAAACACTGGACCTAGAGGAAACAGGAGCCTTTTTGCAGCAGTACTACCCTGCAGGCAATAAATTAAGGTCCCTTTGACACACCACTCTTTTTGTCCATCATGTCAATAATGACATCCGGAGACAGGAACTAGAATTGCTTCTTTTTAAATTTACAGCAGAGTGGCATTGTGTTCGGGGTACAAACTGAATGCTTCCTCTGAAGTATTCCATTGAGTTAACTTCAGTGTGGGCATCACCAGTGCCCAGCTGTCACTCCAGATTCACACCATAGGTCTCACTGACTCACATCCCTACTACACCTACGTATTCCCAATTCTTTCTACAGATCATCATTCACACAGCTAAGACTTCTGTGGGGATTTTTTTCACCACCTCTATTTCAGGACATCCTTTTTTTTGGTCGGGAAAAGCATAATCACAGCTGATACTTGCCCAGAATGCCACTAGGAAGATTGATGTCCCAACATTTGCTTTTGCATCTTCCCTCCTTCTGTTTTCTTCCTTTCTCAAGGTTTTTATAGCCCAGCATTACTGCTGTTTGACATTCTTTGTTAATTTTCACAGCCAGTAAATGTCAAACAGAATGCCTGTTGCCTACTTGTTAGACTTTTCTATTTTCTTTTCCATTTAAGATAATAAGGAGCACTCTGACCAATGCTGTCTCCTAATAATAATCAGAGACCTGTAGGCAAGGGGAGTGTTTCCACTGCCCCTTGTTTCACTGAGACTCCTGGAGCAGAAAGCCTTTCTTGCCCTGTGTGGTGCCATTTTCTTCAAGCCTTCTGCATGGGGGCCAGGAGCTGGGGTTATGCCTTAAGTACTGTGGCAATGTAACTGAGCACCAAAATCTGTCTGGTGCTGAGCAATTATATTCTCTAGGAAAAAAAATCCAAAACAAAATGCCATAAATATGATAGAATATTTCTATCAAAATCACTGCAATTTATATAAGGTTGGGAAAGGAGACACGTGGAGTTTAATTACTTTAATAACATCAGCAAGGTCAGAAAGATATGAACCAGAACATTTGGTTGCTCAACTCATTTCCAGGGTGTGCCCTGCATGCCTGTGGACATCTTTAGCACAGACTTCAGAGTAATTAACCCAGGTTTATGGGGCACTCCCCACCCACAAGGCAGGAATGAGCACAGAATGTAGATTAAGAACCCCTTAGGTCTGTGTCTGCACCCCTTTCTGAACCCGTGACTTTTTTCCATCTTCTTGCTCCCTTTCCACCCAGAAGAGGGTGAGAGCAGCAGTTGCTGGTATGGGAAGGATCAGTGGCAGCATGCAGGCAGAGCTATATGAGTAGTGTGGGGGAAGGGGAGAAAGCTGATAAGGAAGAGCAGCCTGGCAAGTACAGTGTTTACTTGGTGAAATAAGATTTTTAAAATGATCTCAGAACTGGGCTTCTCTACCTAAGAACACCAGCACTCCCACACCAAAAGAAATTAACAGCCTAAGGAAAACCTATGATAGGGAGAAGCCTGCAGCTGGTAACGCTGACTCCTGCATGACATTTGCCCTCTGTGAAGTCACCTCACTGTACCTTTCTAACCCTGCTCAGCTTGTGGAAGGTCCCATCTCCAGCAGAGGAAGACCAATCTGTGGCTACAATTAGGAGCTGTATAGGTCGGTAACCTTTTGACAACACACTATTTTCACAGAGGAAAAGATAGCAACAGGCTAGCAGGTAGTATGCAGTTTTAATGTGAGCACAAAATGAAAAGCAACCATGTCTGAAAGCAATTCCCAAGCTAGAGCCCAACACAAAACATGATCGGTGCCACAAAAGCCACTGTAACTTAAGTTCCTCAATACTAAATGCCAGAAGTAGTTCAGGTTTGTAGATCTGATTCTCTTTTACTATAGTTGGGCAAGAATGTTCTGTTACAGTACTCCATTTTGTGGATAAAACCATTTCAACCTATAACTTTCTCTAAATGCTTCCACATCACCGATTTCCTGCGTTATCCTGTAGAACAAAGGGATGATTTTAGAAGCGGAATTCAAAGCAACTTTAACCTTATGATTTTTAATAGGTAAAGAGCAGTAATGGCAATAGCCACTGACTGGGACAACAACAACAAAAAAACCCCAAAACCCAAACAAGTCAGGAAAGTTTACACTCAACAGGTTTGAAACAGCATAGGTGCAATATGTATCCATCATGCTACTCTTACCTGTAATTTATGGTCGCTCTTGCAGCACACTCTAATAAAGTCAATGGTATTTGCAATTGTATGTTGGGAACAAGCGGACTGGGCTGTTCAAAAGGATTTCCAAAGAGATCCAGGCTCTCAAGACAGAGTTTCCTAAAATCACTGGGCAGGAAAGGAAGTTTGTTTCGAGCTGCTGACAGAAAGCGTAGATGAACTAACTGGCCAATCTTGAACGGCAGCCTAATCAACTCATTGTCATCCAGCTTCAAATTCACCAGCTCTTGCAGCTGGCAGAACTGAATTGGAAGTGCTTTGATTTTGTTTTGGCTCAGGTCCAAGAACTGAAGAGATTTCTGAAGGGTGGAGTTGCACAGAGCCCCACTGAACGACTCCAGGTGATTGTTGTGCAAAATAAGCTCCTGAAGACAGGTCAGGTCACCGACAGTAGCTGGCAGCTGCTTAATGTGATTATGACTTAGGTCTAGTTTTCGGAGTTTCTTCAAGCAAAGCACACGCATGTCGATCCGAGCCAGTTTGCAGTACGAGGCTTGGAGGTGTTCGAGGGAGTAAGGGAAGTTTTTGGTGAGAGGGTAGTCCCTTCTTGAAGTTATGATCATTTTTGTCTTAGGTTTTTCAACTTCCGAGTTCTTCGCTGGTACCAAATTTGACAGAGGGAGAGCTTCTGTGTTGGTCCCTTGGTGAGCCAGTCTCACAGCTGAAAGGAAATTCTTTAAATTGCTGGCATTTGCCTACAGGAAAACACAAATGTGGAATTAAAAGTTCATTATTCTTGTGCTCATCTGAACTAACACTTTCTCAACTATTTTGTATATGGATCAGAGGCTACTAACTCAGAAGGGCAATGAAATGGGAAAGGGAAACAAGTCAGACTTATTAGGTTGACGTGCTGTTTTCAGTATTTAAGAACAAATGGCATGCAATTTGAATGGAAAGTTATGACCTTTCTGAAAAATCTAGATCAAGCAAACTGCTGCATTACTCAGAAAAGAAACAAAGCACTGAATTCACAGCTGAAAATAAAGTACAGAACAAACACCTGACACGTTGTGATCTTCCTAACCTGCAACATGATAAAGGGACAGTTTACAGAAACACATGCAGGGAAATCTGAGATCTAAAACTTGAGGTGATAATTCTGAAAGTTGCTAGGAAGGAAAAGGATGGAAGCTGATGTTAAATGAAACAGGCAGAAAGCTTTAAGGCAGGTTAGGTAAATGCTTCTGGTCACACAGAGCTCTGGTTTGTTGTACCAGAATCAAAGAAGAAGATAATTACTTGCAGTCCTTCTGCAAACAACTGACCAATTTTGCTTTAGCTGGGATATAATACAATGCCAATTAAGACAGCTAAATTAATGGAGTATCAGATGAATTTTAAATAAAAGTCAAGAAAGCTGTGCTACATTTGTTGTACTGATATAATTACCTTTCGTGAACAGGAGGGTGACCAAGTATTTCTCTCTAGATTTGCCAGCAAGTCTCTGCTCAAGCTGATGTGCAACTGACAGACACTAAGCTACCAAGTGAATTCTAAAATAAAAAGCACAATATGTCCATGCAAGGAAAAGTCGTCTCCTATTGCTGGAAAGAACTAACTTGGAGTTCTGGCATGGCTCAGGGTTGAGAAGTTTGTTCTCTGTTCCCACCTGAAACTTGCCCAAACCTAGTGACATTCATTTTTCCACCTGAAATAAAATTTTACTCTGAAATGTATTTTATTATACTAAATTATAGAGAACTAGCTTATGTAATATGCTATAAGCACCTAGTAAAATAGAGCAATCATCTTGGAGACTTCTGGATGCGAACGTGACATAAAGACAATAATGGTCAAACATATTTGACTGCACCAGTACCCTAAAATGATTGTTTTACTGAAACATCCCATGCACATCTGTCATGGCTTAAGCCTTTTTAGGGGAGGGAAGAAGGAAGGGAGTGAGTGAGCGGCTGCGTGGTTCTGAGTTACTGGCTGGGTTGAAACCACAACAACATCTATTCTCTTAACTCCCAATGTGATACTCTCCAGAAATGGGGAAGGTGCACATCAAAAACCTTTGCATCCAAGACCACCAACATTCATTATCTCAGCCATTCTGAATATATTAGCCTAAGAATGCTGCCCTAACTACAGGCAAATGTGTCGTATTTCCGAGGGTAATAAGAAGCTAACTGAAATTGGAGAAAAAGTCTTCCAGATCTGTAGAATCAAGTGAAATAAATAACTATACATTAAAATGAAGTTACAGGCAATATTTCTTTGCTCTCAAAGCATGAGGCATGACAGATACCTCTATCAAATTTTCTCCAAGATACTTCACGACGGCAATATTGTATCTGTAAAGATGCTGTTGAGAAATCCTGAATACATTGAAAAAATACCCCCAAAAACTAAACCCAAAGAACTAGTTGAAAGTGCTCAGAATGCAATTTTCTGCCACAAGTCTGAAGTGTCAACCACAGAAAAGCAGCTGGGAAAAGAAGTTAATCTGTGCTGACGCCTTACAGGTCTCTTTTCAGACCTAAATGCGTGATGACAAGGCAATCAAGAGATTACATGGATTTCAAACCTTGTGTGCAATGCAGCAGGCACAGGCCTGCTGAAGAGAAAAAAATCCAACACAATGACTTTTTTTTGCTCCAGGGTTGAATGCTCCAGACCAACGTTTCTCAACTTAATTTCTTATGTAGCCAAGTGCAACAAATGGCACCACCTGACAGAATACAGGGTGGGATTTTGTATGCTAGTAGGTGCACGCAATTGGGATAGTCATACCTTCCTACCTGGAAATCTCTTTCTTACCAGGATTTTGTCTGTCTTTGAGAGTTGAGAAGCCTTTATGTAATGAAATCATCAAAGACTAGCAGAAACATCTCAGAAAGCTTATCAAATATCTTTGTGTTTCTGAATTCGGACCACTTAAGGGGAATGCATAGTTTCATTTGTTTTGGAAGAACTCAGTGGATTTGTTCCTGAAGCTTGACAGTACCAGGCTCCTGATGGTGTCAGTAACCTGAAAGTACCAGGTTAAAATGGGGAGCAAGGATCTAGCCTCCTTGGGGCAAGCCTAGTCATTACCCTAACTCCTGTTTCATTAGATCACCATCCTCATATTAGAAAGAACTTCTTCTAATATCTAACCTAAATCTCCCCTCTGACAGTTTAAAGCCATTCCCCCTTGTCCTGTCCCTACAGGCCCTTGTAAAAAGTCCCTCTCCAGCTTTCTTGTTGGCCCCTTTAGGTACTGGAAGCTGATCTAAGGTCTCCCAGAAGCCTTCCCTTCTCCAGGCTGAACAACCACACTTCTTCTTAATACAATTATCAATAAATTCTGTTTCCCTTGCTATCCCCATCCATTTGTTCAGCCATAAAGCAAGCTCTCCAGGCTTCACTCCATGGCTATACCTCCACGGAACACAATCTGAGCTTATACACCCAGAGCACACTGAGATATCTGTAGCCAGGTATCTTAATTTCAGGTCTGAAAACAGTGCTAAGTAACCCCTACATTACAGCTATTTAATCAAGAAGAAAATTGCCAGCAGCTTTCAAATACCTAATATGGTACTAAAAAGGAGATTATAAATTGTTCTATTAACTTATTATGTTGCTCAAGCAGACCTCGCAGCCTGCCCTGAGCTCTACCCCACTCCAGAAAGACTGTTGTTAGTGCTGGTGCAGTTTAAGCACACCTTGTGCATTTCTCCTTAGAAAGCATTCTGCCTGCGAAGGAGTAAGCTTCACCACTCATGATTACAGCTGCTCAGTCTGTACCTAACTAAAATTATTAAAGGACCTCTTTCAGGCCAAAGAATCATGTTTACAACAGAAAGTCAAACTAATTTTCCAAACAATCAATATTATTTGCTTTTATTTACATATGCTAACTCCAAGGTTTTAGAAAAGCTCTCCCACTTTGCTACAAGGCAACAAAAGTTTACTGGAACAGGCAAAGGAAAAAAAACTTAAACACATGAAAAATGAATGTTAAGACAGGATTTTTTTGGTGAGTTTAGTATTATTAAAAACACTTTACAGCTTCCAAATAGATGATGAAGTGTAAATAAATACATTGGTGAGTCCTACTACCAGCTAAACATTTAGGTGAGATGGTGCATGTATCGCTGATCCATACCATGTGTGTCTCCAGCTTTGACACTGCTTGTCTGCTAATGCAAGAGTATTCTCCTTTTTTCTTTTTTCATTAGAAAGGGTGTAAACAGTAACTTTTTTTTTGTTTGAATATACAGCTAAGTAGCAAGATACTGTATCAGAGAGATGAAAAGAGTTGTTTCTCTCTAAACAAGCAATAAAGAACAATGTGAAAAATGGACTTTTCCCCCGAGGGAGCAGGAGGGAGAATCAGAAAGCAGCCCAGCAAGTCAGCTGGGCTAACCCTTCCTAGCACAAAATGAGTGAGCTCACTCATTTTCCCTTTTTGCTGTCCCTACTGAGGACACAGACAGACAAGCTCCTTCATGCTGCTTCGTTTACATCCATGCCAAAGTTGTGGCAGGTCAAACAGGCCTGTTGAAACTTACTCGCTGTGTGGAATCTGTCGGGCGGACCCCAGGCAGACAAGATGGTCCGGGGACCCTCCCCCGAGCCACCTCCACACGGCTTCTAGCACGGGCACAGCACCGATTCCCCGCCGGCGCCCCTGGCCTCCGCACCCACCTTGCTGAGGCAGACGTCCACGGCGGGCTCCCGAAGGCGCACGGTGGCCTTGCCCTCCTCCACAAACCGGGTGAAGAACCGCTCGATGTTCTCCTGCACCTGCGAGGCACAGCAGGCGCTCAGCAGCCGCGGCGGGACGAGGGTCAAGAGGACCCGACCCGCCTCCCGTCCAATCCCCCACCGCGGCAGTTCCCACCTTATAGCGAGCACCGACCCGGTCCCGCGCCGTGCACACCATGAGGTAAACGCCGCCGCCTTGCGCCCGTCCGGGCGGGCGGCCGAGCGAGAGGAGCGCCCTGGTGCCGCGGCCACGACCCCGCAGCCCGCAGGTGGGCAGGAGCCGGCTGACCACCTCTACCTCGCACTGCAGCCGCATCACCGCCCGCCCAGGCGCCGACCGACGGCCCGCTCAGGGGCGGGCGGGACGCGCCGCGCCGCTCGGGGGCCTTCCGCACTGCCGCGCACAGGCGCCCGCCGTAATGCCTGGCTCCCGTGATCCCGCCCTCTGCAGCCAGCCAGGGGCCGCGGGGCCGTCCGGCGGAAGAGCTCGCGGGGCGAGAAGGAAGGAGAAGGCGGCGGTACCGGCGGTACCGGCACTGCCGGGCAGCCCGAGTGAGGGGCCCTCAGCGCGTGGCTCTGTTGCAGCGCCCCCTGGAGGAGGCGGTCGGCCCGACTCGGCGGGAGGGGTTGAGGAACGGCGGGTGTGAGGGGAGCGTGGAAGAGCTGAGGGGGCAGCGAGTGTGAGGGGACACGGGGGAGCACCCCAGCAGCCACGCTGGTCCCCGATGCTCCTGCGCTTGGTGAGCGCGGCACGCTGGCCGTGCTGGAGGAGCCCAGCCCAGGCCAGGGGGTGCGGAACACGGAACAGGGCAGGCACTGGCCCAGCCTCAGTGGTGGGGCATGGCTGCTCAGCGGGGCAAGCAGCTCTGTGCTGCAGGTCCAGCACCACAGCCAAAGCTTTTGGGCGATTTCTACAATTGTATGTAATGAAGGAATACAGGTTTTACAAGAAATCCTTCTGTGCTTGTTAGTGAAGGTACCGGCTCTCCTAATGCTCGCTCTGAGGTTCTCTGCCTAGCACAGTGTCAGCAGAAATGGTTGCCAGTGACAAAGCACCTCCTCTGGACCACTGTCCCCAGCATGGCTGGGCTGGAGTGGTTTAGTGTGAGGTGTCCCTGCCCATGGCAGGGGGGTTGGAACTAGATGATCCTTTCCAACCCTAACTATTCCATTCCATTCCATTCCGTTCCGTTCTTTTCTGACTTTGCTGCTAGAATTGGTTTCGGTAGCACCACTAGAAATGAATGGTGGGCATTCAGAAACCAAGCTTGGGTAAAAAGCCATGTTCACCCACTGCAAGGTAGGGTTGCCGTGTGGTTGACTGAGATACCAGTAACACCCTTTACTCAGACTTCCTCAACAACAAAATGTGAGGCCTTATGAAAAACTAATTGCCAGAACAACAGGGAAAAATTCAATAAAATGGAAAATTTGAAAAAAGAATTTGCAATGTGAAAGTGGTTTGGTACAGGGCAGGCTGGGGATGTCCTGCTATAAGGCAGACTTCCAGTATCTAAAGGGGCCGAAAGGAAAGCTGGAGAGGGGATTTTGACAAGGGCATGTAGGAATAGAACAAGGAGGAATGGCTTTAAACTGGCAGAGGGGAGATTTAGATCAGATATTAGTTAGAAGTTCTTCCCTGTGAGGGTGCTGAGGCACTGGCACAGGTTGCCCAGAGAAGCTGTGGCTGCCCCATCCCTGGCAGTGTTCAAGGCCAGGCTGGACGGAGCTTTGGGCAACCTGGTCTAGTGGAAGGTGTCCCTGCCTGTGGCAGGGGGTTGGAATGAGACTAGATGGCCTCTTAAAGTCCTTTCGAACCCAAACCATTGTGATGCTATGATCTCTGACAGTGAAATGGCAGCACCGGGGAAAAATTGCTCTAGGCTAGGGTACAGTAGAAACTGAGACAATACCACTGAATTTGAGAGACTCCTGGCTCAGAGGCACTCACCAGGTGGAAACTAACCCTTCTACACGCACGGAGCAGGCTGTTTGCTGCAGGGTGGCAGCAGGCAAGGACGAGGTGAGTGAGGACAGCAGCAGTGTAGTCTCATCTGATCCGCTTCCCGACAGCGTTAGTTCTCACGGGGGTAGCCAGCATTGGGAAAAAAAAATAAAATCCGTGAATCCTTTCAGTACTGGTTTCCTGCAGTTATTTTCTTTAAGGACAAGGCTTCGGGTTATAAACTTGCTTTGTCGTTTTTAGGAACCAGTTATTTTTACTGGCATCAGAGCACCCAAGTACAGAACGCCGGCCGCTGTGCTGTGCTGCCAGCAGGGGGCGGTGCGCGCAGATGCCGCGGTGTTCCAGCAGGAGGCGGTAATGTGTCGAGTCCCATAGTGTTGAAAAGGCGGTACCGCGGCGCTCCAGCAGGAGGCGGTGTGTGCCGGGGGCAAAAGGCGGTACCGCGGCGCTCCAGCAGGAGTCGGTGTGTGCCGGGGGCAAAAGGCGGTACCGCGATGCTCCAGCAGGACGCGGTGTGTGCCGGGGGCAAAAGGCGGTACCGCGGCCCTCCAGCAGGAGGCGGTGTGTGCCAGGTCCTTGCGCGCCATCGCGGGCAAAAGGCGGGTGGTGGCCGGTTCGTGAGGAGGCGGTTCGCGTGCCAAAAGGAAC